>CM076581.1:1095195995-1095334051 GCA_034641835.2 Pinus albicaulis
GCAACGCGGCGGAATAACCGTACCCAGTCACGGGGTACTCCTACCACCTGTCTCTGGATGGCTTCAGGCAGATCTTCCACTCCAGCCATAGGTACTTGGCGGGTTAACCCCTCCAAGTTCCTCTGTACAGCCTGGAGGGTTCTGTCTGGATCTACTGTATCTGCCTCGCCTCTTCGACGCTTATGTCGTGGGTAACCCTCAGGTCGAACTGGTCCAATATCTGTTTCATGATCATTATAAAATTGTAAGTCATTTTGAATCCAATCAAAAACATGTTTGTTTTTCACATTTTTTCATACATATTGAAAAAATCCAAAAAAATTATATAAGTCAAAAATTGCAAACTTACCGACTGTACCCCATGCCGCGCCTGGTGGAAGGACAAGGTCTGGATCGCCTCTGAAATCCATCCCGGCATAGGGATAGTCTTCCATAGCGATGATTTGTTCTCCCCACCAAAGGAAGAACTCATCATCCCAAGTGGTTCGAGGAACTTCACTTCCCCCTAATCTCTTCATCAAGTCAGCCCATCGGGCAATTCTTGGATCTCTAGGGCTGCTGATAGAAGAGATCACTTTGGGTCTCAGCGCTGGAATCTTCTCGAAGAAGAATGTCATCAAGATCGTACCATATCCAAAATGTTTTGTCTTTGATTTTCAGATAGAAGTCAATTGTTGCTTCATGTTCATCAGTAGGGCTGTGCACCAATCATATACATGAGTTAAGAATTCCACTGCTATACTCATTTGCATCCTGGATGCCTGGTGTAGGGAAGCAGATCCTGCCACCCTGCCAATGGTAAAAAGGAGGATTTTTATGTGCAAGTCTCTTAAATCTTTGATCGCAATTTGAGTTCCAACTTTCTTGGAACCCTCTATGCAATAGATGTGGACGTAATCTTCCGCGGTTAGCCCTCCCAAAGGCTTACCATGCAAGTCTACTGGCTCCCCCCTCCGGGAGAGTCCAGTAATAAAATATATATCTTCCACTTCGATGCATATGGGAATCTTATCTATGATGAAGCAGTCTTATTCCAGTTCCCAATAGTTCACAAGCATTTCGAGCAACCGGACATTACTCTTCATATTTGGCATTTTAAAAAACTTGAGCAATCCACAATTTCAGAGAATATTTAGTGATGCTTGGTCCCGCATGACTTCATTGTCAATGGCACTATGTTCACACTCTCTCCATGATATGGTCATCCTGCAAAATTTCAATAATTCATTTATTAGCTACGCATTTTTCATTTTGGGTTGCGCATACGCGACTTTATTTGTGCACAGTCGCGTGTATACGCGACTTGGTCATTATAAACCCACGTATGCGCAAACCCGTGATTTTTAGCAAATGACTTAATGGTGAAAATTCCTAATTTTTAACTTATGAACGGAAAAAATGAACAAAATGGATAAATTAAGAGCCACCCAGAAATTCATAAGCTCACTGGCCGATTTCTTGTTTCTCAATTTTAAAAGAGGTTTTTCTCCGTATATCTTTTCCCAAATCAGCAATGTAACAATGAACCAAATATGAGGTAATTTGTCTATTTATGCCCAAAAAGTTGAAAATTTTCGCAAAAAGTTGTTATGCTTATTTTTTCAATCTATCTTAAGCTGCATAACCCGGATGCTTGGAAGTGCCCAGATTGGTATATTTTTAAGTACATTTTGACGAATATGAGATTTTTCCAGGTTTTTGATCCATGACTGCTGGCCCGTCATTGCAGGTATATGATCTTCACTGGCATATAGGCTAGGGAATCCACTTTCCGTTGCATTTTGCATACTAGCCTCCATTTTGATCGCTTTCCATAGGGTTGATCCCATCAGGTCATGAGTATTACACCCATTTCACTCGCCGACTGTTTAATCATGAGTTGGTGGTAGAGCCTTCCTTTACATGGGCTTCCTAGTTAGTTCCTCACTATCACTTGTTGCCCATGCTGCGTTTTATGTAGGCTCGGGAGTCCTTTTTAGTCCCTCCATGACTTATCTATTAAAGCTTCATTCTTCTTCTTCTTCACTATCATTTTTCTGGCTATTACCCTAGAGGCTCCCTGGTGTTGTTGAGTTGTATTACTGCATTGCATATTGGCTACTTGTTTATCCTGGCCTTTAACCGGCTTCATTTGGACTGAATGTTTAAGCCAACTTTTGACCTTGTCTATCTGTACAAGTTAACCATTGCATGCACTTGGCTATCGCGACTTGACACCCTTTTACCCATGGATGGAACATTCCTCTGAGTATCGCTTACCAGTTTCGGCCACCTTGCATTGAGCATAGGATCGTTCCAATCCCAGGAACTAGTACATCTGTTTCTTGATACTCGTTCTATCCATTGTACCATAGCATTATTTTATTCTTTTTCAGGCTTATTATATGAAAAAGACAAAAAAATCAAATATAACAAAAAGAGCGGTAATGGGATGTAAATTCATAATTTGATGGCAGTACAGTGTCAGTTTGTCGCCCTTGAACAAAGCACATACACTTATATATTTCCTCCATTTGGGATGGTTTTAGTTTTTGACCTAGTTTCAGCCTTTGCCTTGTTTCACTTGTCAGTCCTCCACCGGTTGGTTATCTCTTCCAATCATATGGAGAGTTTGTTTTTCCTCCTACATAATAGACTTATACAGTGTCACTTTTTACTGCCATGGTCATCACGAGTCGTGATTTTGTTCAAGGGAAGTTTAACTAGAGTCGGCCATTCTACGGTGTCTCTTGACTCATTATTCAGTCGGCCTTCCCGGTCTTGTCAGTATCTTGTTCTATCACATCAGATGTTTTGGTTTTCTGCTCGTGCTGGTTTGAGAAGGTCCCCATTGACTTCTTGTCGGCGGGTTTGTCTCTTATCGACTACGACACATTGCTCTGAGAGCAAACCTAGAGCCGCACCCTGGCCCTATTTCCATCATTGATAGGTGACCTTGTGCTCAGCATTTGATCATCATTATGGGTCTTTGACTGAGTGGTTTCCCCTGTGTTCGACGTCAGCGTACATTATCACACTTGGGATTCGTGCAGTACCTTGATTTCCATTTGACCCTATCGGTGGATTTCTCGCCTCTATGTCAGCTTTCATTATTGTTTGGTTTAGAGGGTTTCTTCCGTGTGCTAGCTTCATCTTGTGCATGTCGGAAACGTACTTCGGTTTGGTTCCGTCACTCTACTTCGTCTGATTCCTTCCAAATCTTGGCCTGTGGGTTACACTCACGCTGGACTGATGTGGGGTGCCTTAATGTCTTCCTTCCAATAGATCTTTTCCCATCGTCTCCGACTCATTGCTCTGGGAATAAGGTCTAGAGTCTTTTTCTCAGTACCTTAGGGTTTGCAGTCATCAGTGGCAGAATCTTCGATATCGACAGTGGGGATTCATCATTGCCTCCTGATTGGTAGATTCTTTCAAGTGTTCGACTTCAACTCATTTAATCGCACTTGTTAGATTGTACTAGGGCACCTTGAAACTCATTTTCATTATTGGTGGGTTGTCTCGCATTGGTTAACAGTATACATCATTGACCGGTAATCCAACAA
The DNA here is from genome assembly GCA_034641835.2 of Pinus albicaulis. Classification (NCBI taxonomy): domain Eukaryota; kingdom Viridiplantae; phylum Streptophyta; class Pinopsida; order Pinales; family Pinaceae; genus Pinus; species Pinus albicaulis. The sequence goes on from CM076581.1 coordinate 1,095,199,538, forward strand.
TTTCTCACATGGTCGACTTCAGCTCATTTATTCCCATTGTGTAGAATTGTGCCGTTGTAATCGGTGAAGACCTCGGGTTGCATCAGCATTTCTCGGTTCACTTTTGACAGTCCATTAAGTTTCTGCCAGTGATGTCGTTCACCCTTATATGTTGGCTCCCGAGTTGTGATTGTACCATGAGATCCACCCCTTATGATTTGGTACTTGGAGATTCAGTTACTTATATGATCAGACATCCAGTTTTAGCATCATTGATCAACTTTCTATATGTGATACTTAGACATTGATTCAGACTTGTATTTCCGGGCCATGCTCAGATGATTCATTGTGTACCTTCAGTTCAGCTATACTTTTATGCATGTTGGATCTATGCTATACTTTCTATATGATGTATTTTTTACTGAGCATGGGTATGCCTGCCTCAGCATGAGTTGACTCTCTGTTTTCTTTCATTGGTTTTTGGTAGGCTGAAATCTGGTGAAGTCCTCTCTTGTCCTTGCGAAGTTCTTTCTATGTGCATAATACATTTCGGCCATCATGTACCCCTTCTGACCTCATATATTAGGGGGCATCTGTTATAGCATCATTTTTCACCCTCATGTGATTCATGAGTGTCTCTATGGCCTTGGGCACCCATTCCCACAGACTTGAACAAAATTCATTAAAAAGCAGTGTTAAGAATCCCATACGCGGTTATGCCCAGACTTTTCCGCGTGTATACGCGAGTCCACATGTACTTTTCCGCATATGCCATTAAAATAATTAAAAAATATATAAAAATTCCCTATTTTCGGGTTGGGTTGATGGTTACTCCAGTAGTTCAACTACCCCAGCACATGGCCAACTGTTTCCAACTGATTGAAACTACTTTGAGGGAGTATAAAAGCCCCTCATGTGCATGGCCTAAGGGAGAGAGAAATTTTATAGACATTATACTCTGTTGGAATCCAAATTCAAGTCTAAATTCCCATGCCTCCTGCACTTTCCCAGATTTATACAGGAAACCCTTGTTTCCTGGAGATGTTCATTCATTTATATGCCATCTCGAGTGCACAAGTCTTGAAAGTATCTTAGCGAGGCAAGGGCTAGACGGATCCGGACGACGGTCTGTTCGAAGATCGTGGAATGATTCAGGTGATCTCTCCACTTTTTACTACTATACATGTTGTTCGTAATAATGAAGAACCATCTTGTTCCTGAACTTACGTGTTAATATCTATTTGCATATGTGAAAAGATTGATTATTAAGCATTTATTGTGATTTATATAATGTTTCACATGGATTACACTAACGTTTAGGAGAATTATATGCTGTACAACTAGGTTTTCGTGCACGTTCTTTCTTGTTTTCCAGGTTGAAGGAGGAAGAAGGGTTGCTGGGGGTTTGGACCCCGCGGCATCTACATCGAACGTAGGATTACGGGTGAGTTCTACTATCGTTGTTATCTAGTTTTTAGCACTTAAGTATGGTTGTGTGTGAGTCCTTCTGAATAGCATGCCCTGCTCTGAATAGAAAAAAATTGTTTTATTTTTTTATTTCGTGACAACTTGATTTATTCCAAAATGGTTTTCATGAAATTTTCTTTGAAAATATATTTTGTTTAATGAATTCATTCTTGATGCTTTTCATTTTTATCACTACCTATTATTTCAAATTAAAAAATACATAGTTTTATAAGTTGTCGATGCAACAATGTAAGAGGTAGAAAATTAATAAGCTTCCTTAGTTTCATATATACCTCATTGGCCACATGAATGATTTACTATTCTAACCATTTCTTGGCACCTTGCACCTCTTTTGATGCCTTGGGTTGCCTTTGGATTTGTTCCATGTCTAAGAATTATTACTCCATCTTCTTTGAGAAATTCCATCCAATCCCAACTTGGCATTCCTAGCAAATCCCATCTTGTTTTTCTACCCCCCACCCACCCCCACTTCTTAAATTTTTATAGCTCTAAAGACATTTTGGCTAGCACTAGCACTATGCATCCTTAATTTTTCTTCAATTACCTTTAAGGCCTCATCTAACTATGGAACTTTCCCTTCTTTCCTTGAAGGGTTATTAGCGAAGCTTCACTTGACCTCTCACTCTTTCTTTCTCTTGCAAAGCACATATACACTTTTCCATGGTACTTAATGCATTATATGCAATTACACAGCTACATGTCCACAACCTTGGCTCCTACTCTTAATTTTAGAGTTATACAATTCTATATTTCACATGATGATCCTTTGATCTGAAATTCACATTTACAGGTCATCCTTTTCAGTAATGAAAAATAGCTTTTCTCATTGACAAGCGTATCTATGAGACTCTTAATGGAGTATCCTAACTTATGAAATAAGATACCTTCGTTTCATGGGGGCTATGTTACATAGGGTATGCAATAATTCTTATTTATGCCTATTTCTATGATATTGATTCCATCACATTACTATTACCCCAAGTATAGTACACATTGGAGATCTTGCACATAGACAATTCTTTTTTTCCTCCTTTACCTCAAATTCAAACCTACAAGAACTTCTTTTTTCTTCATTCATGAAATTTATTCATCTTGCTACCAATAATTGTGTCGTCAAGCTTCTCAGCTCAATATCTCTACTCATTTAAGAGCACTATTGTTTTGACATGCATTACTAACCACCCTTGACACAATAATTTACCTCCTGATCAATTGGCACATGAGAGTGCCACACCTTTTCCTAATTCATTTGTGCATTCACATTATTTTGCAATCATCACTATGGATCTTTTAGTATCCATTATCTATCCCACATTGATGATTTCCTTATCAATCCTAGCCTGAAGGCCTTTCTTTGCAAATACTTCAGAAAAACTAGAGGCGCCATTACATACATGGGCCCTTTTGTTCTAAAATTAGTTCCAAATATTGAAAATATTATTTTTGGAGAATAAGGCTTCTGTCCTCTTATCTTATATGACAATTTCTTACACTTGTACCAATAGAACTTTGTAATGTGATGTCCTTGCATGGATTCTTGTGTTATTAACTTCCCTGAATGACCCAACTTGACACTTGGCCTTCGTATGTGTAAATAAAAACTTGACTGCTAAACACAGTGACATTCCTGGAAAGAAAATATGAATTTTCATCCTCCCACAAACAATGATCTTCTTCAATTTTCCTAGTCGAGCCCCAATTTTTTCCCTCTAATTCATTTAAGGTAGATGGAATATCAAATAATTATATTATTAGCAAAGTTAATCAAGTACCTTAGTTAATTATTGGATAGAAAAGTGTTATATCATTGCAATGATAAACCCAGAGAGAGTGTTTTTGTCATACAAGATGATGAGAGAGAAGATTTATAGCCTTAAAGAAAAGATAGTTATGTCACCCAACAAAGATCATTATTAAATTATTTTATGAATACAACACGGTTAGATTTATTTCATTCTGAAAATATACCTTCATCAATCAATTGGAAAGAAAATGGCATAAATTATGAACTACAATATTCTCCTCTCGCATTTAACAATTTCTATTCTTACATCTAGCCCAGATCATTATATATAGTCAGAAGGGATGGAGCCATCCTGCAGCCACAAATAAGTGATAACTTGGTCCTATTTTTGAACATTTTGTCATGGGAGTGCACAACTTCAATGTTAATTGTAGTGGTTTTCCTAGGATATGAGTTCTTGGATAAGAATGAGGGAAAAAGCATGTATTCCCTGGAATGAGATGCCAGTTCAAACCTTGAACCATAAATTTGAAATGTGTTGAATGCATGTTGATTTCCTTTATCAAAATGTTATCTAGTGGAATGATCCACTCTAAATAGCTTGATGTTGATAGTATGGAATCTAGATATTTTTTACTACTGATGTAATGTTGTGTGTTTAGGTGATGATTTTCGTAATATAATATTTTTAGTTCTGGTTTTTTGTTTTTTTATCTTGTGAATAGGAGTGATATATCATCCAGATTGCATAATTCATAATTGGCTATGGTTTTTGTGCAATTTTGTAATCATCACATGCAAGCTTTGTGTGCGACATATCCAGTATAATATATATCATTGAAGCATATACTAGAATTATCACTAACCATTAAAAATAAATTGATTGGCTGATTTTTATGTTGGTAAAGTCAGTGCTCATGGACATTGTTGGTAATTTAGAGGGTTGGTGATTAATTCAAATTCTCTTCATAATTACTTGTGAGCTTACTTGATTTAATTATGTCTTATATTCTTAGTTTATTTATTCTTTCATCAAGTCAATTACCAAAATACAAGAGACACAAAGTTAGGCTCTTCAAGTCAGGTAAAAACCTCTCCATATTGGAGAGGAAAACACACGAGAAATTCTTCTTATATATTTTAAAATGATAAGTACCATGAATAAGACTCAAACCCTTGACCTATGTATGCTTCCAAGACCTTGTCATTGCTTCCTTGTTTAATTCCAATGCCGATCCTTCTTTCTTGAACCAACCTACATTTTCCTGCACCAATACTAGAGAACTCAGTCTGTAAGTTTCACTTCTTATTGATTAGTCAAATATTGGAGAAAAAAATCATCTTCAATTTGCATACACTTGGAAATTTTTTTCTTGAGCTGTAGTTAGTAAGGTAAATCACATATTTACCTTCCTCACTTTCTTACACTTTTCAAACTGCTCTCTTCTTTAGATCAGTGCCTCAACTTCATGAACTGTAGGTGTATAGTGACCTAACTTCTGATCCACAATTTTACCTCAAGATAGTCAACAAACCCTTATTCAAACAGATCCGCACTTACAATACTTGAATGCTACCCCTTAATTTCACTTTCATTTCAGACCTTGTCACGCTATCATTTCTTCAGAACTCTCCACAATTTACTTCCTTCAGATTTGTCCATGTAGAGTCTCCCTTTTAAGCTACTCCACAGTATTTGACCCTAATCTAAATATATATATTAGACCAGACTTTTTCCTGAAGTCCACACTTATGTCCTTCACTGAAGACCATAGATGAATCCACAAATTTACGTCTCACTTCAGAGCTATTAGAAAATTCCTTGTCCCAAATGACCCGCAGATAGGAGTATATTTAGAGGCTCCTTCTCTTTTATTAGGTTGACCATCCAGCTATCTTATTGGCCGAATTTAACATGGCATATAGGCCGACATGAATATTATATAATCTAGCGTTAATGATAATTTTCATGAGGGCTATTATGATCCATTCTTACAAAAGGGCTTGGATCACATTCTTCAGACTAGACACTTCATGTAGATGACTCTTAATTATACTCAAATCGAGAAGAAAAATTATAATAGAAATCAAGAAGATGTTTATTGGCCTATAATAAAAATATTTCTGATGAAACCCATGAAGCAAGCATAACAAAAATACATTTTATTATATTTGTCTTCTTCTTTACATAAATACATAATTACATAGTCAATATGAAGACCGATCCTAGTTACACTTTTCAACATTCCCTTTTAACTAGGGAGGTATTCATACATGTACATGGTCACTTTCAAAGTGACGAATCTCATAAGAAGAATCGGATTGGAAATTGCATCTGTATAGCATCATATCAACAAACATTGTCCTAGTGCAAGGCCTTAACTAGAAACCCCATATCTCAATGATACAATGGGATATAATGTTGGCAAGACACATGACTTATAGACACCATATTCGTTATCTCTCCAAGGTACATACTCCACCCAGGTGTTCACAAAGTATGACCTTCTTTGACTATTCTTCTCTTGGGTAGCTAACCCTCAAAGAATATCGGTCCGTGGCTACTCTTATCTTGAATGCCCTATCTCATTCTCAAAGAGTATTGGATGTGAGATTATTACCCAATCCTCCATTTTGTCTTCCCATTTGAAGACTAGAATAATGTGTCTATCTCTCCTTCTCAAACAGGGAGGACCTATTTCACAAGTGCATGTTTTCATTCCTATACAAGGAATGTACCTAAGCTCATTCTTAGGAATTACCAAGTTTCTTCCAAGAAATAAACTTACCACCAGGCTCCCTCTTAACCAAGTACCCATAATGGCAGTGATCAAGCACCCAAATTCGCATGAAGAATTCATGCCCTTGATGTCATGGATTTTGATATTGATGAATCTTCAACTTTAGCTTCATAGGGCACAGATCATCCATCACTTTCACCCATGAGTCATGTCATCTAATAGAAATTGATTGATCAGTATTTCTCATCTAGTCCACCTTTATGCCATTCTTCTTTCCTTTGAACCATCTCCAAGAATATTACATCATTTCACATGATTTGAATTCATGCATAAATTCATCCATATAAACAGATACATATGAACTTTCAAATTAAAAGTTACCTTAGTGACGATATTTCACCATGAGATATTCCTATAGGCATAGACATCCTCTATTCAGATTGACACATCTCCTAATGATATGTCTTGTCAAGGGTCTTATTCTTTACCAAAACTTTATCACTCTACATATCTTCCCAGGAGATATTTTAGTCACATCTTCGTGGCTTTCGGATGATAACTGCCTCTTGACATGGTTGCACTTCAGATATATTTCTTTTTGCACATATTCATTCCTAGAAACTTCCAATTTCCAGTTCCTTGTTCATATACAACTGCCTCATATTCCATATGAGGATATATTATGCTGATTTCATCTGTGACTGCACCGTGAGAGATCCTCCTCCATATATCATACTTCAAAACATATAATTCCATGACATGACTTCACAACATCTAGTGTCAACATATACATATATATACCTCATACCTTTTTCATTTTAGTCATCCTATAGAGAATAACTTCATTCCCTTGACCTGCTTCATCAATCTGTCATCACATCCGAGAATTCTGTAGCATAAAATTCTTGATGAAACCTTTATGTTTTCTTTCTAATCAGTGAACCCAGAGAGAACTCCATTAGAAAATTTCAACACTAGTTTCCATGATGATCCTTGATTTTGATGACTGCCTTCCATCAGTATTGTTATAAGTGAGGTTTTCCAGCAGGTGTTTCAGCAAGAGTTATTACTGTGCTTTTATTATGATGATATTAATATACATTTCTTCCTATCGTACTAAGCAATAGAAATCACTTAAAGAATAATATTATCTCAACCATAATAGATATCTTTCGCTACTTCTTTCTTATATTTCTTAACATCAGGTTCTATGCTTTCATCTGTGACATGGGCTTCTTCCTTTTTCCTCATGTCCTTTCCAGATTGAGGACAATCTCTTTTATAATTCTCAAGTTCATTACATCCAAAGCATCGTAATTTTTCCATATTTCTTCTTTTATTATGAGTACCAAATTTTCTGAATCTTCCTTTCTTTTTGGATATGGATTCAAAGGCTTGATTCCCTTCAATTGACCCTGTATCAACTTTGGTTTCAATCTTGTTTCCTCTATTTTACATAGATACCATAAATCATGGAATGGTGATGCTTCTTTCTTCCTGTCTAAACTTGAAGTGAAGTTTCCCCATTCTTCTGGTAGAGCATTCATCACTACTATAGTCACCTCAGTGTTAGACATTACTTCTCCCAGTTCCTGCAGTTTGTCTCTTATTTGAGAAATCCTCATAAAGTATGAAGTGATTCCTTCTTCTCTTGAAAATTTCATTTTGTATAGTTCTTGTCTCAGAGAAGGATTCTCCTACAATACTCACAGAGAATATCTCTACCAGTTTCTCATATATTTCTTTTGCAGACTTCAGTTTTGATACACAGGGAATGAGTGATTCCTTAATGGATTCTATGAGAATCATATAGGCTCTGATTTCTCCTTTCACGTACTTGTCATGAGTTGGAGAATCTTCTTTTGAGGGTTGAATTGTAGATCCTTCAATTTAATCCATAACTTCGTCTTCAATTAAATTAAAATTTTCTGTATTCTTCCATGTACTAAAGTTTTATGACCCAACCAATTTGTTGCTCTCCTAACAATAAGTCAACTTGACAGATTTAAGTAAGGTCATAGATAATTACTTGAGTAGAGTGAGTTCCAGCTTCCTTGATGATGATAAATATGAAGTCAGAAACTTCTTCTAAGATTGAAATCTCCAATGTAGGTGTTCTTGGATCCTTGATGATAAAGGGTATCTTAAAAAGAAGATGTTTCTTCCAATGTTTTGAATATAAATCTTTGATGGCAAAGATTGTTTTCTTGATGAGTTGATCCTTTGAATGTGATTGAAGATATTTCTTGAAATAGCTTCAGAGTCTTCCTAGCAAACTAATTTGAATTTTCAACCCAAACTTTGATCTTTTATGCCATTTGTTGGTAAAACACCCCCCCCCCCCCCCCCCCCGTTTTTGACTTGTTCACTTCAAATAATGGGGACCCTTTTTATAAATTTTTGGCTAAGAACCTTTTAGGATTTTATATTAATGATTATTCTATGCTTTTGTTAATTTTTCATTTTCTTTGGATTCTTGTTTTGATTGAATCGATTTTTTATAAGCCTCCCATTGACGCTTGTTTCGCCTCATTTGGTCAACTGGTTTAAAAATGGTACTCCTTTGAAGTACCATCATTTTTTTAGTCTGGGTTAAAAATGCTATTTTTTTATTCTTTTTCGGAGTAGCTATAGTTTAGAAAATTTCATAGCTAAACTAAACATCATTAAAATAAAACCAAAATAAAAAAAAAATTAAAAAAAATAAAAAAAATAAAAAAATAAAAAAAAAATTTACATCATCGGATCCGTCGCAGATCGCAAATCGCAAATTTCAGATTCGTCGCAGATCGCAGATCGCAAATTTCAGAATCCGTCGTAGATCGCAGATCACAAATTTCAGAATCCGTCGCAGATCGCAGATCGCAAATTTCGGATCCATCGCAGATCGCAAGATCGCAATTTCGCAATTTCGGATCCATCGCAATTTTTAGAACATGCACATTTAAAAAACCCTGATCCAACGTTCTTGTAATATGCGACGTGTTAATATAAAGATTTTGTTTCACCTCACGTCACCCTCACCTCACACTCCACTCACCATATCCTTCCACAAACTTACATGGATGAATTAATGAGTTTTGGTTGATTTCAATGGTTTGTTTTATGGGTTTTAGGTTTGGATTGATTCCAATGGTTTGTAAATTAATTTTTATATTTTTTATATTATAATAATTATATTATAATTATAATGTTTATTATAATTTTAATATAATTTGAACTATAATATTAATCGTATTTAAATTAACTTTTTCAAATCATTTGTATATTAATTTAATTTTGTAATTGAATTAATTGTTAGTTAGTTAATAATTAATTTAGAATTAATTATTAGATAATTAGAATCTAATTTAGGATTAAATTTCTAATTAAAAATTCTGATTTTTAGCCTAGCAAACAAAATTTCCAGATTTATGCCAGATTTGACTCATCAACTTTGGAAGCTCATAGATTGAGTTATACTTGACCAAATGAGGCCCAGGACGGCTCATTGGAAAGATAAAATCAAGGAGAACATTTCTGAGGAGGTTTCACTGATAGATTTGATGATTTATTGGGTCAAAAATCAGGCAGAAGATCAAGCTCCGAATTTCTAAAAATAAAATCAATTTTCTGAGTTTTGTTTTCTTCATTTTCATTTGCCCAGCCTCTTCTAATTGCAGATTCATGCATCAATATTATCCTTGGTTAATTAAGATCATTATGAGTATCAATAAGAAGCTCAAATTTCCTTTTTATTTATTTAAATAAAATTTGATTGGATTTGTTTTAAATGTTAGAAATAATATTTGGATTTTATGGTTGCATCTTAATTCATTTTAATTTCTTTTGGCAGGAAAAAACAATAGAAGGGATATTGAGGAAAAAGATTTCAATCAATGAGAAGACTCCAACAATTAAAGATTGGAATTTTTTGAGCAATTAAAGTTGGATTGGGGAGATTTTTCTTCAACAAACTCTCTTCTAAAAATACTTTTGGGAGGATTATAAATTGCAGATGGAAAAATGTAAAAAGGGCTGCTCTCCTCTGCAATTCCAGACTTCTAAAAGCATTTCTGTTATATGAATTTAGAGTTGTAGATGGGGAGGAGAGAAAATTTTCAGATCTGAACATTATTGAAAGTTTTTCTTTATGTCTTGAATTATGCATGATGGGCAGAGTTTGCATTTCTGCAACTCTAGTCTTGAAAGAAGAAATTCAAGTAATGTAAAGTACTGTTAGAGACTAGGATTAGAGAAGCAGATTCAATTAACTAGTATTTTTGGCATTTCTGTATCAAATACCAGTTTCATTTTATGTTAATAAAATTGTTGTTTGATTTTATTCATGTTTATGCATTTCTGTTGATATGGATAATTTGTCTCAAATTGTTATGTATCTCTGTTCTTATGGATTTAACTTTGATTTCTGAGTAACGATTTGCTCAGAAATCTGTCTTACAAAACTGATTTTTTAAATAATAATATGTTGTGAATTTTTTCCACATATTATTGTTTAATTATTGAATTGATTGATTTGATAATCAATATCATTTTTGTGAATTTATTCCGGAGTGTTGTTGATTTATTATTTCAGTCAAATGGTCTCAATAGAATATGTTTTGGTACTCACAAATGTGAGCTAAATTGAATTTCTTCGTTGGTTTGACATTAATTAAAAGCTAGACATATTTTAATCCTCATTACTTAATTATCTTGCTCTTAGTTGGGTTAGATTTTCATCTACCTGATTGAGATAGGATTTAGATTAGTTTCTTTTGCTTGCATTATAGAATAAGTTTGCATTTAGATTAATTTCTACATTCTTTTAGGTCCTCTTCTCGAAGAGGCAAAATCTTAGTTGTGGTTTGGCTGAACCCAAATCAGCTTAAGGGTCATTCTCCTGCCTCATCAGCAAGAACAATTGATTTGATATCCCTATCTATTGGTAGTTAACGATACATCGTAAACCAATAGCGATAGGGAAAAGGTAACTGGACCTAGTTAAACCAGTTGGAGCCACTAACATAAATGGAAAAGGAGCTGTATTAAGGTCCGGACTGGGTGGTTATCCCCCAATGTTGTAGCAGCGATTTTCGAGGCTTCAACAGCTTCCTAGAGTGTCTTATTGTCAAGTAGTCCTTCTGTTTATCACCTTAGTTCTAATTCCATGTTAATAATTTAGAGGGTTGGTGATTAATGCAAATTCTCTTCTTGATAATTACTTGTGAGCTTACTTCATTTACTTATGTCTTCTCTTCTTAGATTATTTATTCTTTCGTCAAGTCAATTACCAAAATACAAGAGACACAAAGTTAGGCTCTTTGAGCCACGGAGAACCTCTCCCTTGTGGAGAGGAAAACCCATGATAAATTATTCTTATAGATTTTAAAATGACAAGTACCATGACCAAGACCCAGACCCTTGACCTATGGATGCTTCCAAGACCTTGTCACTGCTTATTTGTCGACTTCCAATGTTGATCCTTATTTTCTACACCAACCTGCACTATCCTGCACCAATACTGGAGAAATCAGTCTCTAAGTTTCACTTCTTATTTATTATTAAAATATTGGAGAAAAAAATCATCTTCACTTTGCATACAGTTGGAACTTTATTTCTTGAACTGTAGTTAGGAAGGTAGATCACATATTTACCTTCCTCAATTTCTTACACTTTTTAGAGTGCTCTCTTCTTCAGATCACTGTCTCAACTTCATGAACTGTAGTTGTATGATGACCTAGCTTTTGATCAACAATTTTACCTCAGGACAAGTATAAAACCATTCTTTAAACAAATCCACACTTATAATACTTGAATGTTGCCCATTAATTTCACTTATATTTCATACCCTTTCACGTTTTCATTACTTCCTAACTCTCTGCAATTTACTTCCTTCAGATTTTTCCATCTATAGTCTCCCTTTTAAGCTAATTTGCAATAGTTGACCCTAATCCATATATATATATATATATATATATATATATATATATATATATATATATATATATATATATATATATATATATATATATATATATATATATATATATATATATATATATATATATATATATATTAGACCATAATTTTTCATGAAGTTCGCACCTATGTCCCTCACTGAAGACCACATATGAATCCACAAATTTCTGTCTCACTTCAGAGTCGTCCAAAATTCCTTGTCCCAAATGAGCCACAAATAGGAGTATATATTGAGGCTCATTCTCTGTTATTAGTCCCACCATCTAGCTATCATATAGGCTTACTTTTACACATTATATAGGCAGACATGAATAGTATATAATCCAGTGTTAATGATGATTTCCATGAGGGTTGTTATGAGCCATTCTTCCACAAGTTCTTGGAGCACATTCTTTATGCTAGACACTTCATTTACACGACTCTTAATTACACTTATAACAAGAATAAAAATCCTAATAGACATAAAGAAGAAGTTTATTGACCTATAATAAAAATCTTTCTTATGAAATCCATGAAGCAAGCATAACAAAAGTACATTTTATTATCTTTTTCTTCTTATTTACATATATACATAATTACATATTCAATATGAATACTGATCCTAGTTACACTTTTCAACAGACATGAGACTGAAAATTTTAAGACATAAAACTATTTATAAAAAAGAACTAGACCATACCAACATCTTAACTAGAAAAGAAACTAGGTTTCACTTGTTTTATTCGAAATTCCTCCAACGCCTACATAATTTTATTATAACACATAAAAAAATTTATCCAAAACATTTATTGATATAATTGAAAACATACATCCAATTCTAGGTTAATCTCAGTGACAGTAGAAGTAATTTTCCAAATTCAAATACAGACATGGTTTTCTAAGTGGAAAAACAAGTTATTAAAAAAAATTAATGATATACTTAAATACATATATCAAATTCCTTCTCTAGATTTTATTTTTCAAGGATACTGTCAAACATGAATATGTCTGAAATTTTTTTAAGTTGCTACTATTTTGTATTGTGAATTGTCTCTATTATAATCCATGTTATTGCAAGATATTTATTGAAATTTTCTATAAATTATGAATAAAATAACATGTTGTTAGTTCTCTATAGGAAATAAAAAATACTAATAGCCTATAGGAAAGTCGAATTTCAATTATTGTTAACTAAATGCATGCAATAAATTTGTAGATATTTTCTCTATGGCAATAGTTAGTCATGTTGCTCATACAAGGAAAATTTGTAGGTGATTGATCAGGGGTGTCCAACTGCAGTGTCCGTCATCATATGAGGACGGGATAGGTGATGTGAATGCCAAAAATGATCCTAACAATTTTTTTGAGGACAAACATGCAGAAGAAGTTGATGTTGCCTCACCATCAACCATAGTCCAGGGGGGAAGTTCAACTAAGAATTTAAATTTTATAAGAGGTTGGATAGAAGAATACATGTTAGCTGCAATTGATGACATAGAGTTTAATGGATAATTAGTTTGGGAATCCACAAAGCAACATGGTATTCCTCCCTTATCGATACATTATTAGATAAATGGGCTCATCGATACAAAACGTATACATCCTCTTACATTTATTAATGAAGAGTAGTAGGGTGAGTTGGTTGAGTGGTGTAAGGAGATGACCCAATTGGAATATGGGCTAGAGTTGATACAAATCAAATCAACAGTTGCTTAAATCTTCCAGGGGAGGCCAAATCCATTCAAAGATGGGTTTCTTGGTAAGTCATGGTGGTTTGGGTTTAAAAAGAGGCATCTAGAGCTTGTATTGAATTGAACAGAGGCCCTTGACATAGAAAAATATTTAAATTTGCGTCCTGAAATTGTATCTAAGTTCTATTAAATTGTTTCTGGTGCATATGAGAAACACTCTTATGATCCAGATGATATATGGAACTGTGAGGAAATAGGTTTACAGGTAGGAAGGAATTGTGGCATGTAGGTATTTGCTAAGAGAGAGAGTTAACACATGCCAAAGAATTTACCTAAGAGAAGTGAGTGGATCACAATTATCTATTGCGTTTATGAAATTCGTGCTTTAACCCCAATATTTTATCTATTCAAGGGTAAAACACAACTGAAAAATTATATACAAAATTTTGAACCAAGTGTTGTTGGAAACTTAGAGATCACTACAGAGAGGGGCAGATGAATCAATATTGATGGAACTTATAAAAACTTTCTCCAATTAATTAATCTCTTATCATGCACAAACATAAACACAAAACCATATATCATAGAACTAAAATAAACATGCAGCCATAAACGTAATAAACATAATGGACACACGTATGTCTGGTGGAAAAACATTCACCACGAAAAAAACACCCTGTTATCGTTCCTCTACTACATTATTTTATTAATATTCCAAACAAGTTATAAATAGATTAGACTACACCCATAAGCCAGAAGACTTATGGAATCCATTTAATAACATTCTGGTGTAGTCTAATCCATTTATAACTTGTTTGGAATTCCAAACAAGTTATAAATAGATTAGACTACACCCTGTTATAAATAGATTAGACTACACCCAGGCGGTAGCAACATCTCCAATCAACACAACATGCCAACCTAAATCCAACATAACATGTGGAATCCATCTCCAAATCAATTCCACTAGGTCTAGTCATAAGTCTGTTGACATTGATTCCAACCACTAGGACCACCAAGCCAAACACACATCACACATGTATATGACAAGTATGATAATGACAATGACCTTGTTGACATTAGTTCCAACACTAAAATTCCAAAAAAATCTCCCTTTGGCATTGATGTCAACCTCAACAACATGTGAGATTGATCTCCATACACTCCAAACACTAAATTTTTACTCTCTATCCATCCAAATTCTCTCCCTCTTTGACATCAATGGAAAAGGGCCATACAAACACTAACGTACAATGCTAATAATGTGTGATGAGAGTAGGACTCCCCTATCATATTCAACACCATATTGATGCAACCCATATAAATATATCCTGCAAGATAAGCACATGGAATAAGGAATGTTGCTACTAACACCTCTATCCAATACCATGCAAACTCTAGAACTATACATTCTCCCACTGATCATGTAATGAATTTGCAATGATACATTGTTCCTATCGCAATAAGAATCCTTTCCAAGTGCAAGACACTAATCCTCATTACCATGACTCTAACTTACTTTGAGAAAAGATATACAATGAAGCACAATACAATATAATGCTTCATGGAGAAAATTCATAGTTGTGACAAGTACATAGGACTAACATATGACTCCTCTACACCTATCACCAATGATGACTCTATTGACCTAAGCTTACATCATGCACACAATACAGTGGGGATACATCAATGGTATACAAAATGAAACATGACTTGGACTCCCATTGAACCATACATAGAACATCAATATAAATCATCTAGAATAAAAATCATGAGCCATAAATTGCACAATCTAGATGAGCCAACTCTAATACATCATCTAATCATAGAAGCTACACATGCATGACAACATATGACATGAAAATAAAATATATCAAGAAAAAAAATATGATCTTGCTACTATATGGAAGCAACATTGAAATTACATTCCCGCAACACACTCATGATAAATAGGCACAATAAAACTCCTCTAAAGTGAGCATGAAGGCAAAAACCACAAGTCCATTTGGAAGCACAAATTTTCCCCTTGAATGTTTGATCCCCCATCACACCTAGAAAATTCACATAAGGATAATGATACAGTTGCCATATCAACAAAAAAATCATAAACACTCCAACATGCAGCTGCTCCAAAAACCATCAATAACAAAATAGCTCATCCAATTGATAAACAAAATGGAAGAAATAGATAAGAAATAAAAATATTCTTCAAACCTCATGAACTCTGTCTGAACTTATGCATATCCTCATTAAAATTTTCTGATATGGTTGTGTAACTAACGATTATATTGCAACTCATTATGCAACCATATGCTCCACCTGAGACCAAGAAGGACTCAGATTTTTGTGGAAATTATTTGTTACTCTTTTATCCTCCAAACTTTCATCCATTGGTCCCTTCTTCTTCTTGTGTGGTTGACCTTTTACATTTTACTCTTTTTGGTTGTATCTCCTAAAACACATGGGAAACTTCAAATCCTTGGACTTATGGCCAATATTTTCACACATAAAATATCTAATGTGACCAAGGAATAGAGGAATAGGTTGATGTCTTCTATTGGTATAATTTCCATTCCTTGCAAGTGCCCTGCAATCAATAGCCCTATGGCCCAAATCATTGCATGAGAAACAATAACTATAAAAAGGACTATTATACATGACAAGTGGATATTTCCCTTTACATGCATGCTTCATGTTGCTTCTCCCTTAGCTTCTCCTTTTGATGAGAGATATTTATCTCCCCATTTTTTTAAAATGTTTCTATGTGTCCATGAAACTCCACAATTATAACATTTCCTAATTCTATTCTTATTATTGGGCCTTCTTCGCTTCTTCTGTTTCTTCTTGCATGTCACATGGATCTCATTGTTTTTGCTACAACTAGGTACTCCAACAATATTTTATTTGCTTGTAGATGCTTGAGCACTAGTTTTGAACCTCTCCAATTATTCTCTTATAAAATTTATTCACTCTTCAATTTCTAAAACTCATTCTCCAGCTCCTCGTATTACTTCATCATTTCAATTTCAATATTTCTTCCCTCTTCTAGCTGAATTTTCAGATATGAAATTTCTTCTTTGTATGCACCGGACTTTTCATCAAACATTTGCAGCAACATATGTAGATCTTTATTTTTAGCCATGAGTTTTGGAATTTATTCTTCTAGAGACATTAGCATTGATTGTTGTTCAAGATTTATGGTTGATATCTCACTACTATCACTACTGCCTTCATCTTCTTCTTGTGAGGAGGATTTACTTGTTACTGAAATAAAATTAGAATCCTTTGCATTTTTCTCCATTTCTGAAAAAATGAAATTTTCCTCCAAGATACAAGTTCTGCAACTTATCCAACATTTCTTTGGTAGTTTCAAAATGCTTCAAATACATGCTATCATATTTTGAAATACTATTCAAAATAATATTTTTATCCAAATCATTATATTCATTGTTAACTCCAACCCAATTGATAGCAAAATATCCTCATCAATGGATAAAAAATATGAATCCAAATTCACTCTACAAGTTGCAAATTTACATTCATGATGTACTGGAATAGCTTGTTGATCCATTTTGGAAAATTTTCAAAAATTATTCCAAAATATACAAGATCCACTATCCATCGATGAAGTTACAGTTGAGAACCTCACTTTGATACTAACTGTTGGAAACAAGATCACTACTAAGAGGGCAGGGGGGTGAATCAGTAGTGATGAGAGTTATAAATTTTTTCTCCAATTAATTAATCTCTTAATATGCACAAACTGAAGCAAAAAATCATAGATCGAAGCATCAAAATAAACATGCAACCATAAAATAATTCAACACAATAGACACATGTATGTCTAGTGGAAAACCTTTCACTAGGACAAAACCACCCTATTGTTGCTGTAGTTCTCAATTATTTTATTAATATGCTGAAAATATTATACATGTATTAGCTTTCACCACTAAGCCAGAAGACTCAAGTTCTTTCACAGTATGTTGGAACCTATCAGATAGGAAATTTTTTATGTCACGGATCTTTGGACCACCATCCACTGAAGACCACCATGATCAATGATCCTCTTCCATCTACCATTGGAAAATCCAACTCCTATTCAATAGAAAAATATCTTCCTTCTACTAAATCTTCCAAGTCATTGTATACTCAAAAGCCTGCATTGCTTCACTTCCTCGATGTGAGATTCATTTAAGAATATTTCACACTAGACTCCCAATTGACTCAACATGAGCACTATGACAAAAGAACATCAAAGAAAAATAAAATAAAAAAATTGCAACACCAGCTACAATCAAAACCTCCACACATAATGTCAACACAAACTACAAGACAACCTCCTCAAAACACTACTCCAATCCACACTTCATCTTCTCACTCACTACATAAATATAATTGTTGAAACATGTTTCAGCTCATTGCTGCTACAGCTACAAACTGCTCCAAAAAATATGCAGTACATAACTCACACAACTTGCATACTCTTCTCTACACACACACTCACTCAACACAAAATAGACTCAACAACACTACCAATGAGCTTTTTCCAATATATGAATGCACTCATGTGCTCATATATTGGGCTTTAGAACTTTGGTCATATGATTGATTTGATACGGATTCATCTCATTGACCCTATCAAACCACTAACTTCACTAACCCTTTCATATCTTCAACTTTAATTAACTTCTGGAGGTCCCACGAAATTTTCTGACTGTAAACCAAAATTTTTTTATCGTAACATTTTCCACAATACAAAACTTAGCTGGCTAGCGTGATAATTTCAGAGAATAACTTATGAAAATACTCAGTCGAACACACGTCATTGTCTCCATGCGATTGTAACATTATAGCCGCTCTAATAGGCTTGTCTTCCAGCAACTAGATCTTTTCAGCTACTCACACAGGATTGGATCCATGCGATTAGGGCTAAGGATGAATAAAACCAATAGGTCTTCAGTCCAAAACCTCTTCCAGCTGATGGAACACCTTCTTCAGTATCTTATCACTCCTCCAAACCTCTATGTCAAGTATACAACTAATGAAATAGGGCAAGAACAAGTCAGTGACATGGAATACCTATTCTTCCAACATTAGCATCAAGACCAACACCTCTAGCTCCTCAAGAAACAACCACAATATATCTAAACATATTCAACACATGTAGCAACATCTCCAACTCCTACAACAACATCATCATGTCATCCAACTACCTCCAACACTTATAGAGGCACCTCCAACACAAGAAACCTGATTTCATACATGTAGCAACAACTCCAATGTCTCCAATACATGTAGATAAATATGAAACATCTATAGCAGCACTCCAACCACTTGTAGCAGTAGCATCTCCAATCAACACAACATGTCAACCTCAATCCAACATCAAATGTGGAATCAATCTCTAAATCATATCCACTAGGACTAGACATAAGTATGTTGACATCAATGCCAACCACTAGGACCATCAATCCAAACACGCATCACACATGCATCTGACAAGTATGATCATGACCATGACCCCATTGACATAAATACCAACACTAAAATGCAAACACGTGCATGCATGGATGCCTAAAGAAATATTTTTGAATTGGATTTCTCACTTTGCTACATCTTTACCATGTACTATATCACCTGAAAACAAACACCTGTTGGTTTTAGATGGCCATGGAAGCCACATTGTTGTGTAAAACATTGAGGAGGCTAAGAAGTTGGGCATTGACTTGTTGACCCTATTAGCTGATACCACTCACAAATTTCAACCCCTTGATGTGAGTGTGTTTGGGGCTTTCTAAAACTGTTTCAGGTCAGAGTGAGCTTCATCGATGGAAACAAATCCAAGGGTTGAGGTGAAAATGTCTAAGCTAGTTGAGCTTGAAAATAAATCCCTTAAAAGGGATCTTACACCATAAAATATCAAGGATGTATTTAGGAGGACTGGAATATGGCCACTAAATTATGATGCTCTTATGCATGATATTGTGTGGAGCAGGTCATTTCTTGTGGATGGTGAGGAAGAAGGGAATGTTTAAGAAAATATTGATGCACAGCAAGAAGTGGTTGAGCAGGAATATGTATTTGGAGCTGATAATATTATTTCCCTCGGTCAAGGACACTTCACTTGTGAGGATGATAATGAACATGTCAGTAAAAAATAGTATAATCATGAACCAATTGAAAATAACATGGAGGTTTTTCATCCAACTAAAGCACAAAAAAATTCTAAATATGATATTCATAATAACTCTGTTGATCATGCCATTTCCAAAGAAAATGACAGTGTTGATATTTCACTAGGAAGCCTACATTAACCAATTGACATTACCAATCCAAGTAACCCCACTATTATGTCTGGTAGAAGCTGTGTTGAATATGAACAAAAATAATGTATCAAGAACCAATGAAGAAATCATGAACATGCATTCATAACCAACAAAATTAAGCAATGATTTTTTTTTTTAATGGACAACAGATCAATGGAAGAAGATAATGTATATACTGTTCAATAATATGAATATAACAATATAGTTCAAACATTTGTCCTAGATATATAAAGGAAAGTGTCAAGCACAAAGTAGTAAGTATCATATAAGGAGTGGTTACTTGGTTAGTTCCTAAAGCCACCAATAGAGAGAGTGTCAATGAAAATTAAGGCAAGGAACAAAAAATAGTATTTTTTTGGGCCGAATTTCACAGTTACTCACATCAGAATACTATATTAATTTAATAGTTGAGTATGAATGAAAGAAACATGAAATTAGGGAATTAAAACATAAAAGGAAGCATTTAGCCATGGAAACAAAGGAAATGATGATTTTTTTAGCACAATGTCGAGCAGAGGAAAGGCTTGAAAGAGAGAAAGTAAGGCAAGAGAGGGAATATAAAAAATAATTGGAAAGGAAGGAAAAATAATCAAGAAAGACTCAAAAATTGCCTCAAAAATAATAAGGGATGATAAGTGGGGTTGTCAATGTTTCTATCAAAGTCAATGAAACTAGGATGATGTCAAACACATTAGACCATATTGCGGATAATACACCATTATTCCAAGACCCCATAAACATCCAATTCCCTCACTATCAAAATGGGGGTTTTCCCAATTGCTATATTCTAAATAGTGCATATGGAAATCCTATGAATGATTATCAAACACCACCAGTTAATTAAGGGGTTAGTAGTACATTTGTGAGATATGGATACTCAATTCCTCCATGGCTACATGGCTAAAATTGGAATCAATCATATAGTAGCAAAACAACACACCCTAATCAACCATTATTAGGTAAGTCGACCTACTTGGATCAACCAAGAAACTCAATAAGTCCGGACAATGAATATTCCAGATATCGTCAAGCTTAGGGGTGTCATACTTTTTTTGGTCAAGCATATGGGTGTATTATTTCTTTTTTTGTAACCAAATTATGATGTGGATTTGTTTAAGGATGAAAACTTTGGATACTGATATAATACATATATTACTAATTGAATAGCACATAGGAAGTTCCCTCGTGCATCCACTTAGGATAAGACTTTGTTTAATGAATTTTATTTTAACTCGAAGCAAATTGTATACAAATCTTGTAACAGGGTCTAATTTATCCATACTTATTGAATTTGAATATGAACCAGAAAAATAAAAATAAAAACATGCATCATATAATAGTGAATATTTTGAAAATATTCTATATATGAGCATCTCTATCATCTCATACACTCAACTAACCATACATAAATATGATTCAACCAATCACTTTCCATCTATATCTATTCATCTTATATCTATCTTGTAAACTAGGCATCATAATAGAAGAGGCATATAACTCTATGAATAAAATCATCAAATCAACATTGAGATAATAACCAGGACGCATGCATCATCCTATGAGAGATCATGTAAAATAATTTGTATGCTTATTTGATCTGAATATGGAAAAACTATTTTTTTTTGCTAGCTTCCTCATCAGTATAAAATTAAAATGCGCTTAAGGATTGTGTGCATAGATTCTAGAATGAAAGGAGATTACTTCAATGGTTTCCTGTAAGAGTCCTTCAACCAGTATAATTCCATGAACAAATAGTAAAGCATGAAATCATTATACACTTGAAAATAAATGTGCATCGTCACAACAAGTCAAGAACAATTGATGAAGAATTTCACCCTTCCTGGGATGCATCTCCTTGGCATGTCAACATGACTATACCACTCTTGTATTTGGTGTAAAATGTACATATCATTTTGTTTCAAAACACATGTGACTATTACCCCTTCAAGGTAATTTTCTCCTGCAAAGAATTTTCATAATATCAACAACAAAACATGTCTCCTATAGAGATGACAAGTTTGACTTAATTAATAAAGAAGTAAAACCAGAGTTGAACCATGTTGGTCACAACTACTGCAAAACGTGTTTTGGAATTGGGAAAACGCCTACAAGGTCTCCTCATTGCTCAACAGCTCCAAAAATGCTTCAAACATATGATCCATACACCTTACTTGTCAAACCTACAATGTGACCCTGAAGATGTGATAAAATCTGTAAACAGAGGTTTCCAATGGATTTAGAAGATCGAAAAACCCCTAAGTAGCCTCTTTTGTCTCTGAAAATTGTCTTTAGGTGAAGCAGACATGGCCTCCTCTCTTAGTGGCCCTCGGCATCTTGAATAATAGAGTTGGAAAAATCACTTCTAGAAGTGCTCCTCTGCCTTTGAAACCTACACCAAACTACTCAGAATATCAAAAAATGCTAGGATAGACTCTTTCTAAGCCAAAAATGCTCGAAATTTTCTCAAGTTATGGCTTCCTCAATTTTTCCCTAGGAAACCTCCTCTAAAACTAGAGAAACTCCAGTTAGCTCCACTAATTTTGGATTTTGCACCAAATTTGGCGTACTCCACCATCTTCTCTGCCAAGTTAATATTGGTTAATTATTAGATAAGCATGGTTTAAGTGTTTTTTATGTGCGCTAAGCACGTTTAGTTAAGCCTCTACCCTATGGATATAATATATAGGTTACATGTATGAGGGGATTGGTCCCCGTGGCTGGCCCCCTCCTCCACCCGACAATGAAAAACGTGGAAAAAAAATATAATTTGTGACCCATATATATTAAGTTGTAAGTTGGTGATCTATTGGTATGGTTGCGTGCTTGCTTGGGGGAGGTTGCGAGGTCAAGCCCTGACCTCCGCCCTTCTACCCTTCATAATTTTGCTATGAAATTTAACATATGTTTTCGACCATGGTATAATATTTCACCCATACCTTAGTCCACCAAAGGGGGCACGTGGGGGCCCCTGGTTTCACCACATGTCTGCCTCTGGTTGGAATATTTCCAACCAATAAAAAGAACACCAACAACAAACCAACCACAAAATGACACTTTTCATAGTTTCATTGGACGAAATGAAGGAATATTCACAGAATATTCTTTGTTTTTGCTGACTAGGCTACCCAATAATCATTCTATTAGTTCTGCACAAATTTTAGGTGTTTTTGAAAATGAACTGCAGGCTTTAACTTTCACATACGGAGTTAGTTTTCGATGAAATGAAGTGCGCCATAATCATGGCGACAAGACCTATCTTTTTGTTCATGTTCCACTCCATTCTGAGAAATTTGAATTTTTAGCAAATTTTTGCCTTCAATTAAGTTTATGATCACTCATTCCCACTGAAAGGCTTTTGGACCCATAAAAGTTGGTTATTTGATGAGAGTTTAATACTCTTCTCTTTTCCAAGTTCTACCAAATTGATTCTACTTGTAAAAAAACTCCATGAAAACCACTTTGGTACATGGACATGCCTTGCTTTGAAAATGGCTTGTGTAGTATTCTGAATATGAAATAGATAGTAATATAAAGCAACAAATACACATAACTACAACAAATATAGAGACATCATAAAAACACTGCAAATATGGTGAACCGCTGAGCCATTTTATTATAATCTGAAAGATAACAATGGGTAAAAAGGTGATCAAAATGATGGCACCTTGGATTGCTCTAGGAAACTTGGAAAAACTCTGAGAATCCCTCAAGGAATGGTTACCCTCTCTATGACTGTGTAACCCCTGATGTTGTTGTTGTTGCTACTACTGGAACTGTTGCTGCTGCTGGAATGGAGCTGTTTTTTGGGGTTGTCCCCCTTGCTCAGAAAAATATGAAACTCTGGATATAATATCTCCTACAATAACTTTGAAAAACCCAGGAATGGATCCCAGAATAGCTGACCCCAGAATTTGACCTCCCAAGGAAAATCATGCACTCTAGGTGAGTACGTTGACCCTGGACTGATAGGCTACAAATGTTGGCCTCCTCCTGCTACAAAATATTATTTGTGAATGATTGATCCCTTCACAACACTCTTGGGCTGAAACCCCTGATCTTCCCTCTCTCCGGATGCTACCTCCTCCCAAGACTGTGTAAGCCATGAAGGTGACTGCATCACCTTAGTGACTGCATGCTCCTCGCTAAAGGATGTTGTGAGCTCTACTCTGGAAAAAAATGGTGGATCTCTTCATCTAAGTGGGCACTCGAAGTCCCCCAAGGCTAAGGTTGGGATATCCACTCAGAGACACCCTCATGCTGAACAACACTTGCAGACTTCACTAAAAAATGTAAGCATGCTTAATGTCAAAAGACACAAATCAAAATATGCATAATCAAATCCTTATGAGTGAGGATAATATTCCTCTCTTTATGCTTGGAGAGTATTGCTCTCACCCAAGCCCCACCAAATTTCATTGTCCCTCTTGGCCACGTTGTCCCTCTCTCTCTGTGATGTCATGGGCCCACACTTCCCAAGCTACCACTTCCTTCATGCTGCCACTTCAACCCCTGGGCCCCATGCTATCACATAATAATGTGATCAAGTGACTTTATGGAATGTTTATCTCCAAAAAGTAAACTGGCCAAAAATTAATATTCCAATTAGCTACATGCTAATTTTGGAATATTATAGTCCTCCCCTCCCAAATGTTGGTCCTCAAGCAATGGCAACGATATAACTGAAGAGCCTCCCCTTCTCCTCCTGTAGCATCCTTATATGATAAGTTTCTCCAATGAACAAGATTCTTTCTCATCAATATGTCTCCAAGTTTCTCCTCCCATGTGTATAAGCTAGCCTTTGGTGACAAATCCAAATGGCTCTCGTCATGAGCTAGTGCGATATCCATGGAGGCAACTATATGTTGTCTAGAGGCCTTATTGAGGCATGGTATCAAATTTATTTGGAACCATCATTCCCATGTGAAGCTCCCATCTCCAAGCTATCATCCACACAAAATGAGTCAACCTCCAAAATGGTAACTCATGGAAAAACTCTTCCACCTTTGGCTCCTGCAATGTAGGTGGGATGCAGAGCTGAACTTAATAGATAAAATTGTCTATCCCATGTTGTCTCTCTCTCCACTTATGACAAGTTTAGAGTGGCTATTGATTTTTGGCTTCAATAATGTTGCCTTCAAGAGGAAAGAAGAAAATTGGATCCTCGAAGATCCTCTCTCTAGTGTCATGAATCATGCTTGCCCAAACCATCCCATATACAATTAATAGGACATCATCACAATATGGAATCCAAATGAGAAAGATATTGAAGGTTTTATGTAGTTCTGTAAAGTACCAACATTTTCCCAAGTGGTTACAACGTAGTTTTGCTAACTGCTATTTCAGAACATCATGTGGAAAGTTGTCTCCCAAAAATTTGCTAGCTATGCACGTTATCTCATCTACTAGAAAATAATAAATGGCATTGTGTTTCAACTGAGCATACAAATAATAGCATAACACTTGCTGCAAAAGGAAAATCAGGGTAACAACTAAACCACGCTCAGCCTTGTATCTAGCCCTACAAGGACAGGAGAGGGCTCTCTCCGTAAAAGAATATTCAAAGGAATACAATAAATGAACTGATATTAGGCTAGATAAAATGATGGGAAAAAGGTTTAATAAAATGGATGAATGAATTTCAGGGATGTGTGGGTTAAACGGGAAAGTTGAAACCGGGAATTAAATCAGGACACAGGGTATTTCATGGGGCAAGATAGGCAGGAAAATTAGCAATAAAAATTTAATGAGGATGGGATGGAAAGACTAGTGAGGAGCTAAAAAGGGCACAATAAATGGATCCTTTTAAAACAAAATAATGAATGATTTCCCAAGGCAGAGCATATAGAGATGGATTCTACCTTTCTATCTTGAAAGCATTCAAAAGGAAATGTTTATGTATGAATGGAACACATAACAATTCACATATGAAACAAAGAAGAAAAAAAACAAATGCTAACTCTCATGCCACATGGATCCCATAAATCATAGTTGCATCTCTTATTAATTCCTGTCAAACTGTACAATGTAGCGTAGAGATGTTCTTCCACACTATTCCCCTACTTTCTGAGTTACAGACCACCCCTGTTTCTTACAAATGATTAATAATAAATACACTGAAATGTGGGAACATAGATCCACAGAAAAGGGAGCTGTTCTAACAACTGAGGAACTGAAATAAAATCATAGTAAAGAAATACAACAATCTGCCCCTGAAAATAAGGGACATCATTGCATTTGACCACTTGGAGATTTTTTTGTTATGTCATATGAAAGAAAATAGGTAATCCGATGAACAGATTTCCTATTTTGCTGCTTGTTGTAACAATATTTGTCTTGAATAAGCTCTCGGCCCTTTGACTGTCGCTTTTCTTTCCACTATTTCTTTATTCTTTGACCCTTTAATAAAATACCATTGCAATAAAATAAATTGAACTTATGCCTTTCGGGAAGGGAAAATTTATTTTTAAATGGGAAAAGGGAATGGAAGGAGGCGGGACCCACATTACAATCGCAATCGAAATGGACGGGCAGCGGGATATATAATGGAGTGTTGAAATCACAATCGGATCAAGGGGAGGAGTGACATAAAATGAAATGATTAAAATATGTGATGCGATGGTGGAATGAGGGCAATCGCAATCACAATCGGGACTTTGGGGCAGGCATATTGCAATGGGTGGTTGAAACCAAAACTTCCGATGTGATTGGAGAAGGGGGAATGGGAAAAACCTTTGTACAGAATGAAATATAACAAATTTCACATTTACAAAGGGGAAGGCCCTTTATAATATATATGTCGATGCCGATGCCGATGGCCCGATTAAGTTTGAGTCGTCGGATCGACGGGGAAGATCAATGGTGGGATGTGGATCAGAAGTTGCAATTGCATCAGAGTTTTATGGACGTGGGTCAATCGGAATAGCATGTCAAATTTTGCAATGCGATTGATTGGGGTGATGGAATCGGGGAATGCGATCGAGTAATCGGAAGAGGGGATGCGATTGGAAGCGATCGGAGGAGGGGATGCGATTAATCGCATTGGAGTTTCGTGCGATTAGAGTGATCGGGGCATGTCATTTAAAGATGTGATGCGATCGGAAAGGTAAGGGACTTAGGTTATGCGGGGTTTTATATTATGAAACCTCAAAAATTTAATCATAAGGTTTAAAAGCATGGAGGGGAAGTGGTTGGGACGGTGGGTAGTTTATATATATAAACTTTATATTAAAGTTTTATGGGTAATGGTGGGGAAGTTGTTTTATGCATAAATCACATTTGTATTTAAAATATTTATAATGCGATTTTATAATCGGAGAGGGGGAAAATGGATTATTTTATAAGGGAAATATTAAAACTTTAATAAAACAAAGTTTTAAAGTGAAAAATGGGAAATAGGGGGTACATGAGGATATAGGGATTTTTACTTCACTTAAGCATAAATTTCAATCCAGAAGTCAGTTTTGAAAGTGTAGTATACCGTTGGAAAGCTCTTTCCAGGCTCTTTCTGATGGATCTACTTGGAAGATGATTTGGCACTAAACATGCTGCGAAAAACTCTCTGAAGGCATGGACATCACTTTGTGGAGATAACAGCTTCTGAATTGTGACTTATTACATATGATGATATAAAATTACATAATGAATAATAATAATAAAGACAAAATATCATTTTTTTCACCTCGAAACATGGTTTTGAGGCGAAAATTACACCAAACTGAACAAAATGTCTCTCTGATTCTTCCAGGTGCTGTGAATTTGAGCTTATTGGATTCCTCATGACCTTGCTGATATTATTGACATTTGACTCATTAATTTGACCATGGTGAGACCCTAGAAACTAATGAGACCATCCTATGACCTACTAATATCATTTTAAGAATAAAAGTGACTAATGACTGAAGACCATAGAAAGGAAAATCAGCAAGTACCTCATGAGGGACAACTGATAAAAATTACTACCATCAATGAGTCCATGACCTAACAGAATGGTGAAATTTATTCGATATGAGACACCTAATATGCAAATGCAAAATAGCCGTTTTGATCACTGATGGAAGTATGACTAGACTGACACTAACATGGGCTCCAATGGGGATGGTAGCTCCTTGGAGGTGCCAAGAACACTGTAGACCAAGTAGCCTTATCCATTGGGAATGGAGTCAAAAATGTTGAAAACTGACACAAATGCAAACTGACTCTGACTCTAGACTAAGACTAAAAACTGAAATAAAACCAAGCCATACACATATCATCTAAGTTTTATAGCCTTCACCTCAGGCCTCAAATTTGAATTACTGTGCATTTTGAACTTTTCTTTTAGAAAAATGAAATGGTATATACAATGATGATGAGATAGATTCTGATCCATGTCTTCAACAATGGTAGTGCTTCAATAGCCTACCATTTACTGCTCCTCCAGGACAATCCTGGCCATCCATTTCTGAGAGCAAGAAGGCATTCTAACCCCTATATGTTGTAATTATGTATGGTCCCTTCCAAAGGTTGTCAAATTTACCGTGCTTCCCTTTGTCTTGATTTCTTGCATCCCATTTCAACACTACATCACCCAAATGAAACTTTTCTAGTTTAGTCTTGCTGTCATAGATCTTTTTAATCTTGTCCTGCAACTGGCTCGCTTTCTATGACACTTCTTCTCTTGTTTGTTGAAGGTGGATCATCTGGTTGATCCTTCGCTAGTTGTCATCATCTTCGCTGCCAACTTCTTGTAATAATCTCATAACTGGAACTGTAATAGAAGTAGGAAAGATAGCATCAGTACGATAAACCAGCTCAAAAGGTGACATACCTATTGATTTTTTACTGCTAACTCTGTCTGCCCACAGTGCATTGATAAGCTTCGAGTGCCAATTTCTTTTGTTTGCCTCCAACATTTTCTTAATTATATTCATCAGCGGCTTGTTGGATGACTCTGCCAGGCCGTTTCCTTGTGGATAATACGTTGTTGAATGGCCCAGCGTGATGTTGTATTTATCACAGAAATCAAGCATTTTCTTTGATCTGAACGCAGCTGCATTATCTGTCACAATTTTACATGGGAAACCAAAACAGGATAAAATATTTGATTCCAAGAATTGAATAATTACTGTGTCAGTCGCTTGCCTAGCAGGGATGGCCTCGATCCATTTCGTAAAGTAATCAGTCCCAGTCAATATCCATCGATGCTGTGCTGAGGACACGGGATGTATTTCTCCTATAAAATCGAGCCCCCACTGCTGAAAGGGCACGTTCACTGAAACCGGTTTCAAAGGAAGTGGAAGCAATTTCTTCTTCCCTTGGAAAATTTGACATTCATGACAATTCATCACTGTTTTATATAAATCAAAAAATAATGTGGGCCAATAATACTCGACTCTCAATACCTTGTTCGTTGTAGTCTTCCAAAACAGGTGACCACCACAGTCACCTTTATGGAAATCATGCATTACCTTTTGAGCTTCTTCTTCAACTAGGAAATTTAGCAAAATTCCTCCCGGATCCTTCCAAAACAGAGCACTGTTCAAAATACAATATTTTGCAGATTTAAGCTTCAAAGATCTACCTTTACTCTTAGACATGCCTAGAGGAGGTGATAAATGCTGAAGAACATACACAATATCTGAATACCAAGGGGACTGTAGAAAAATTTGTGAAATAGGAACCAACAAACCTTCATCTTCTTCTTCCGACATTGCTGAAATGAGGTTTATATGTAAAACACGCAGATTTGATTGGGCCATCAATTTCACCAATCCTTGGCCTTTGATCAACTTAGTAAGATTGATCTCTAGATCGTACTCCAACATAGTTGCTATCCATTTGCCTCTTCAACCTTCTGGATCAGTTTGCATGATCACATCCTTGACTGTTGTGTTAGGGACATATGCTATAGTGAGTGAATGTAGAATATAGACCCTAAAATCTTTCAATGCCTTGACAAGAGCCAATGCCTGTTTTCAATAATATTATATCTTAAAGTGGCATCTCTGATAGTCCTACTGAAAAAGGCAATTGGCTTTTCTACTTCATCTCTCTTTTGCATTAAAACAACAACCATAGTATTCTCAGATGCAAACGAAAATATAATAAAATTTTGAGTATAGTCGGGACTGATTAGAACTGGGGCATTAGACAAAGAAAAATTTACCAGATTGAATGACTTGATAGCTTCCTCACTCCACTTAACCGTGTTGTATTTCTTCAACATATTGATCATTTCTCTCAAATGCTCAGCCAGATTAGGTATAAATCTGTGCAAAAAATTCATCTTACCATTAAAGGCCTGAATCTCTTTCTTGTTACATGGAAGATCTATGAGTTGAATAGCCTCCACTCTGGCTGTATCTATGTGGATTCCATCTTTGGAGATGATATGCCCGAGAAATTTGCCCTCATCCATGGCAAAAAGGCTCTTTTTGGGATTGAGAGAAATCCCAAACTTTCTGCAACGCTGAAAAACCACTCTTATATGGTGCAAATGCTCATCATCCGAACCTGAAAACACTGTCAAATCATCCAAATAAACAACAAGAAAAACGTCTTTTTCATTTGCAAAAGTAATGTCCATTGCACACTGGAAAGTGGCTCCAGCGTTCTTCAGTCCAAAGGGCATCTTGGCATACTAGAAGGTTCCCCAGGGTGTTGTGAAGGCTTTTATCTTGGTCCTTCTCCTGCACCAAGATCTGATTGTAGCCTGAGTAGCCATCAAGTAGTGACATCCTAGATGCTCCAACTAATCTCTGCAGAATATGGTCCATTTTTGGAAGTGGGTAATTATCCTTTAAGGATGCCTTATTCAAGTTCCGAAAGTCAATACACAGTCTGATTTCTCCAGTCTTTTTACGCACTAGGACCAAATTCAAAATCCAATCAGAAAATATAATAGGAACTATGATTCCTTCTTTGTACAACCTGTTTACCTCCTTTTCAATTGATGGAAGCAGCTTTGGATTGATTCTTCTCAACTTCTGTCTGAAAGGCTTCTGATTCGGCTTAATAGGAATTGTATGTTGAATTATGTTCTTATCATACACTTTCAAATCTGAATAATCGCATGCAAGTACATCAGAAAATTCAGAAATCAATTTAACATACTTCTCCTTTACCTCAGGGGATAATTCCTTTGATAATTTGACAAACTTGGGCTAATCAGTTGTTCCAATATTCACATCTTCAACTCCTTTCTCTGTGGGCACCAAGCTTGGTTTCTTTGCGACATCATCCTGATCAAAAATCTCCTCTAGAGGTATGAGACCTCTAGGAATTACATTATCCTTTAACTGCAATATTTCCATCTAGTTTGTTTCCAAATCCTGATCATCAATCTCATACTCACCCTCTATTGGAGTATCTTTGAATTTTCCATCACCCTGCAAAAATGCATTGATCTCATTATCATCCCAAAATACTTGCCAATACCTTCAATTGTCCGGAACAGCAGGCCTATGTTTGACATAGATTTCAAACTTTTTGTTGGAGTTCATCAGAATATTCAAGTTACTTGTAGTAGTGGCAAGAGAATCAACAATAATGTTCCACATCCTGGGCACTGTTTTCAAAGTATACTCTGGGAATATTTTCAAAATGTCCAAGACTGCATTTTTGTATGCCCTCAATCTTAGATGTTTGGCTTGGTATTCTCCCTTCACCTGTTTGATTATCAATTCGGAGTCACCATATACAGAAATCCTTTTTGCATTCAACTTCTTCAAAATTTCAAGGCTTGCAATCAAAGCCTCATATTCTGCTTCATTGTTAGAGAAATCAAAAGCTAGCTTATAAGAAAAAATTCTAACATTACTTGGAACCTTCTCAGGTTGAAAAACAGGGCTCCTAAACCATATTCCAATGCCAGCTCCATCCTTACCAATAGATCCATCAAAATCCATACTCCACAGACCTTCTTCTTCTTCTTGAATATGCTGGAAATTTGTTTCTTTCTCTTCTTTACCTTGGCTGATTTATGGCTGTTCATTATCCCTTTGCTGCTGGCAGGCAGGAGGTTCAGAAGTATTTGCTACTTTGTCCTTTTCCTGTTTGAGGACCTCTATGAAATTCTCTGAAATCTCAGGTATTTCATCCACTTGTACCAATTGAACATTCTCATCATTTAAACCACCATCAGAATATAAGACAAAAGATTCTAAGTCTCTATGGAAAGCATTGATGGGATGATTTATAAACTTGTCTTTGCTGGTAATCATATATTTCATTTTATTTTCCCTATATAACTTCCTCAACTGGCCAAATACAGGGATAGTGGCATAAGAGAAGTCAAGCTGCATGGTTCCCTTAAGTTTTTCACCCCAAGACCTAGATAGGATCATTCCAAACCTTGGTGGGCCATCAGCAACAACTACATCCATCAAGACATTCTTCGCTGGAATCTGGTCTAAAGACACTACCAAATCTTTAATTAAACCAATACAGTGGAACCTACTTGATTCGAAGGAATACAAGTCTTGATATTTATGAGTGATGTCAAGGCCTAGCTTCTCAGACATCTTTGGGAATCAAATTATGTGAGGCCCCGGAGTCCAACATAGCATTATGCAGGATAAACTCATGTACTCTAAGACTCAAGTAAAAGGGAGGGACTTCATTTTCTTCAGATTCTTCTGTGGCTGGACCGAAAATAAGTTCAGGGCAGTTGTCTTCTACATTGACCATATCGGAGACGGAATCTATTTGCAAGACTTTGGACACCTGAGTTTTATACATGTTATTCTTTACCAACTCTGTGAGGGGCATAGACACTTTTAATTTAGAGATTTCATTTTCTAGATTAAAGGAGGGAGATTTTTCTACCTCTTTAATGGGCGGGTCTTTCTTCTTTGTTGGCTCCTTTACTTTGTTCTGCTGGTTCTTTTCGTTAGTTGTATTAGCAACTGCAGGCGCTTTACTAGAAGAAGGATCAACCGGCTCCTTAGCTTTCTTCTATGCATCATTTTTCATTTGGAGTTCCTTTCTCTTTTGAATGGGGCTGACTGTAACCTCTCTGTTCCTTAAAGAGTACTTCCTTTGCTGAGCCAATAGAGCATTCATATACCCTCTCTAGTAGTCATCAGAATCTTCTTCCAGTGTTGTATCATTGGCCAAAATGAAATTTTGGTATTTTTGATTATCTGGAGTCACCACTTTGTATTATTCATCTTCTGTAAGGAAAATGGGTGCACCATCAGCCGTGAAAAAGTGATTAGCCTCAATCACAGGATCATCATCATCTGAATTTGTCCCTTGCATGTAGTTCTACTGCAAAGGAGTTTTAATCTGCTGCTGTGGTGGCACAATCTAGTTCGGCGTTCTTTGTTTAATTCTGAATTGCGGCTGTTGTCCTCTGAAATTTAGATTTCTTATTTGAGGCTCTGGTCTGTCTGCAATGGTCAACCTATCAACCATTTTTTCCACCATTCTGATCAGAGTGTCCATTTTACTGTCTGAAGTAGAGGCTTCCTCTTTTATTGTGACTCTTTTCTCAGCTCTGGCTTGTGCTCTCTTAGCCAGCAGATTAGCTTCAACATTTACCGATATCTTCTACATGTCTTCAAGTGAAGACAGATCTCTTTCACGGAGCTGATATGCCATGTCAGCATCAAATCCATCAGGAAATTTTAAAAATGCTAGTCCCATAGGAGGCTTCAAATTATCTGGAATAGCATTATATACAACATTGAATCTCAAACAATAATCCTGCATGGTTTCACCCACATTTCTTTTAATGTTCTCATATTTAGACAGAATTTGAAGTGGGTTCTTTTTTACCTCCCACCAGTCTAGGAACTGAGTGTGCAACTCCTACAAAGTGCGAATTGTGCCTAGCATTAGGGCTCTAAACCAATTTTTTACTTCGCCTTCGAAACTTTGAAAAAACAGCCTCATCGTTACATTCTCTGATGCTACCTCATGCAAATAAAAAAATTCGTTCATTTTATCAACATGTTGCTAAGCCATGATGCTCTCAGTGGCATCAAAGATTGGAATTTTACTCTGATAGTCAGTCGGCATATCATCGAGGACCTGGGGTAAAACCAGGGGTGCATACCTGGTAGCCATAACTCTAGGTGGATTTACGACAGGACTTGTAGGATTTGAGGACGATGTTAATGGAGGAGATGATAATTGGGAGTTGACTGATGGGAATGCTGAAGAATTGGGAGGGGGAAATGTTGTTCGTGATGATTCTGAAGGCTCAAGGATATTAGTTACAGTGATGGACTGAGGAGAATTCAAAATGTAATCGTCAATGGAGGTATTTTCTCTTTGGACTTCAATATCTACAAGGAAATCAGGATCTAAAACTGTATCATCAATGTCATTTTAAGACTTATTCCTAAATAAATAAAGCTCAAAATTCTCATCAAAAGAAAGATCCTCTACAAAAAACCATTCACTGGGCCAAGTATAGGACCTGAAAATGGGTCTGGGGCTTAATGATCCTTCTTGTCTTCTGACAATTCTTGAGATAAGATTTGGATTTTCAAACACAGGGGGAGGTTTTGGATCTGGATTAGCCCTGGTGTATCTTCTTGAAGCCAGTGTGGTCAAATTTCTATTCTACAAAAATCTTATTTTTCAGCCTAGCAAAATCTTAACATCATCTTTCAAAAGTCTGGAATTATTTGATGTACTGGGGCAAATGTTGCAAGTCAGATGTTATGTTTATAAAACTAGACCGGAGATTGACTGAAGCAACATTTATCTAATTATGCACTTGCAAAGCAATGTGCAGTTCGAAGGCTACCTAGCATAACTTCAGGCTCCGTCTATAGTTTATAAAACAAATAACACTAACAAACAAACAATCTTAAACTTTTCCCCAGTGGAGTCGCCAAAGATGTTAGCACCTGAATTGGACCCCAGGTTGCAAAAGGAAAATCAGGGTAACAACTAAACCACGCTCAGCCTTGTAGCTAGCCCTACAAGGACAGGAGAGGGCTCTCTCCGTAAAAGAATATTCAAAGGAATACAATAAATGAACTGATATTAGGCTAGATAAAATTATGGGAAAAAGGTTTAATAAAATGGATGAATGAATTTCAGGGATGTGTGGGATAAAAGGGACAGTTGAAACCGAGAATTAAATCAGGACACATGGTATTTCATGGGGCAAGATAGGCGGGAAAATTAGCAATAAAAATTTAATGAGGATGGGATGCAAGGACCAGTGAGGAGCTGAAAAGGGCACAATAAATGGATCCTTTTCAAACAGAAGAAAAAACACAGAGCATGAATGATTTCCCAAGGCAGAGCATATAGAGATGGATTCTACCTTT
The DNA here is from genome assembly GCA_034641835.2 of Pinus albicaulis. NCBI lineage: Eukaryota > Viridiplantae > Streptophyta > Pinopsida > Pinales > Pinaceae > Pinus > Pinus albicaulis. The sequence goes on from CM076581.1 coordinate 1,095,234,716, forward strand.
CTATCTTTAAAGAATTCAAAAGGAAATGTTTATGTATGAATGGAACACATAACAATTCACATATGAAACAAAGAAGAAAAAAAACAAATGCTAACTCTCATACCACATGGATCCCACAAATCAGAGCTAAATCTCTTATTAATTCCTGTCAAACTGTACAATGTAGCACAGAGATGTTCTTCCACACTATTCCCATACTTTCTGAGTTACAAACCACCCTTGCTGCTTACAAATGATTCATAATAAATACACTGAAATGTGGGAACATAGATCCACAGAAAAGGGAGCTGTTCTAACAGCTGAGGAACTGAAATACAATCATAGTAAAGAAATACAACAATCTTCCCCTGAAAATAAGGGACATCATTGCATTTGACCACTTGGAGATTTTTCTATTAGGCTGTATGAAATAAAATAGGTAATCCGATCAACAAATTTCCTATTTTGCTGCTTGTTGTAACAATCTTTGTCTTAAATAAGCTCTCAGCCCTTTGACTGTCGCTTTGCTTTCCACTATTTCTTTATTCTCTGACCCTTTAATAAAATACCGTTGCAATAAAATAAATTGAACTTATGCCTTTCGTGAAGGGAAAATTTATTTTTAAATGGGAATAGGGAATGGAAAGAGGCGGGACCCACCTTACAATTGCAATCGGAATGGACAGGCAGCGGGATATATAATGGAGTGTTGAAATCGAAATCGGGATCGAGGGGAGGAGTGACATAAAATGAAACGATTAAAATATGCGATGCGATGGTGGAATGAGGGCAATCGCAATCGCAATTGGGACTTTGGGGAAAGCATATTGCAATGGGCGGTTGAAACCAAAACTTCTGATGCGATTGGAGAAGGGGGAATGGGAAAAACCTTTGTACAAAATCAAATATAACAAATTTCACATTTACAAAGGGGAATGCCCTTTATAATATATATGGGCAGAAGTACCGTATGGTGGGCCCGAGGGTCAATCGCAACATCGGAGGGGAGCGGAGTGCAACACAAATGGAAATGTCGATGCCGATGGCCCGATTAAGTTTGAGCCTTCAGATCGATGGGGAAGATCAATGGTGGGATGTGGATCAGAAGTTGCAATCGCATCGGAGTTTTCTGGACGTGGGTCAATCGGAATAGCATGTCAAATTTTGTGATGCGATTGATCTGGGTGATGGAATCGGGGAATAAGATCGGGTAATCGGAAGAGGGGATGTGATTGGGAGCGATCAGAGGAGGGGATGTGATTAATCGCATCAGAGTTTCGTGCGATTGGAGTGATCGGGGCGTGTCGTTTAAAGATGTGATGCGATCAGAAAGGTAAGGGACTTAGGTTATGTGGGTTTTATATTATGAAACCTCAAAACTTTAATCATAAGGTTTAAAAGCGTGGAGGGTAAGTGGTTGGGACGGCGGGTTGTTTATATATATAAAATTTATATTAAAGTTTTAGGGGTAATGGTGGGGAAGTGGTTTTGTGCATAAATCGCATTTGTATTTAAAATATTTATAATGCGATTTTATAATCGGAAAGGGGGAAAATGGATTATTTTATAAGGGAAATATTAAAACTTTAATAAAACAAAATTTTAAAGGGAAAAATGGGAAATAGGGGGTACATGAGGATATAGGGATTTTTACTTCACTTAAGCATAAATTTCAATCCAGAAGTCAGTTTTGAGAGTGTAGTATACCATTGGAAAGTTCTTTCCGGGCTCTTTCTGATGGATCTACTTGGAAGATGATTTGGCGTTGAACATGCTGTGGAAAACTCTCTGAAGGCAGGGACATCACTTTGTGGAGATAACAACTTTTGAATTTTGACTTATTACATACGATGATATAAAATTACATAATAAATAATAATAAGAAAGACAAAATATCATTGTTTTCACCTCAAAACATGGTGTTGAGGCGAAAATTACATCAAACTGAACAAAATGTCTCTTTGATTCTTCTAGGTGTTGTGACTTTGAGCTTATTGTCTTCCTCATGACCTTGCTGATATTATTGACATTTGACTCATTAATTTGACCATGGTGAGACCCTAGAAACTAATGAGACCCATCATATGACCTACTGATATGATTTTGAGAATAAAAGTGACTAATGACTAAAGACCATAGAAAGGAAAATCAGCAAGTACCTCATGAGGGACAACTGATAAAAATTACTACCATCAATAAATCCATGACCTAACAGAATGGTGAAATTTATTTGGTATGAGACACCTAATATGAAAATGCAAAAGAGCATTTTTGATCATTGATGGCAGTATGACTAGACTGACACTAACAAGCTGAACTATTAATCAAAGTTCGACTGAAATTTTAATCAAAGTTCGACCAAACTATAATCTAATTTTCCGTCCGCCAAAAAATTTCACGACGCCCCTCCTAAAACACATTTCGCGGCAATATAAGTTGCCGCGAAATCACATAATTTTCGCACATTTCGCACATTTGATCTTATTTTATAAAGGTCTTGGTTTGGTTTTAAAGACTTTTATTGGAGGTTTGAGTTTAAGGGCATTTCTTGGAGGCGGACCAATTTTGCAAAGAATTGTTTTGTGTTTAAGGACATTTCTTTGAGACGGTTTTATTTTTGAAAAAATTGTTTTGGGTTTAAAGAATTTTCTTGGACATACATTCAAAGGACATTTCTTGGAGGTATGTGATACATTTTTTTAGATGTTCTCTTTTCATTTTATTTTTTTAATTATGGATTTGTGCTTAATTTTGAATTCTTGGAGACGGTCTGATTTTGCAAAGAATTGTTTTGGGTTTAAAGACTTCTCTTGGAGGCGGCCTGATTTTGAAAAGAATTGTTTTGGGTTTAAGGAATTTTCTTGGACGTACATTCAAAGGAAATTTCTTGGAGGTATGTAACACATTTTTTTGGATGTTTTTTGTGCTTCATTTTTTTTGAAAGTATGGAGTTGGGCTTAATTTCGAAAAGACATTTTCTGAAAGTATTTTTTAAAGTGACTTTTTTTTTTTTTAAGTTGGAGGCATTTTTTGAAGTGACATTTTTTTAGAGTACGTGTTTTGAGTTGAAGTAAATATTTTTAGCATTGTCTCATTTTTATAAGACATTTTTTTCTCGAATTTTTTAAAGTAAGTGTTTTGGATTCGAGTATGTATTTTTTGCAAAAAAATTAAAATGATATTTTTTTTAAAATTAAATCTTTTGTGATGCTTTTTCTAATTGAGTTATTGTCTAATTTTTTGAAGGAAATTTTTTGAACTTCATACTCTATTATCATGGGAAATCGAAGGACTTGTGCGAGAAAATATGATTGAAAAAGAGACCCTGAGGAACGTAGAGAAGAGACAAGACAATCTCGCAAAAGAAAGATAGAAGCTCTCTCAAATATTGAAGGGGAAAATCAACCTCAAGCAGAAATTGAAGTAGGTATGTAAATCTAAATATTATTATCTATTGATATATTTAAAATTTTCCTAGTGTAAAATGTGAAGCTTAATTTTTTTTTGAAGAACTAATTTGAATTTAAATATTTTGTTTAATGTAAACAGACAGAGATATTCCTCAAAACATTGATGACGAGATACAAAATTTTGAAAGAGAAAGTGAAAGAGGTATTGAACCAATGATTGAAGATGGTGAAAATATTGAAATAAATTCAAATGAAGAAATTGAATCACAAGGTATGTACACACACACACACACACACACACACACACACATATATATATTGAACACATGCACGTATTATTGAAATTATACATATATTTATTAATTTAGTTATTTATTTTTCATATGTAAACTTTTTATGTACTATTTTTTTGAAAATGTACAGACGAAATCAGTGTGGATGATGAGATGTTAGAAAATGTTGACACTCACGCATATGGAGATAAAAAACCTGACCATGTTATCCGATATCATGTTAACTGCATTTTTGAAAATTAGTTCTTAAATGAGCGGGTGACAGTTCAAGCTCAAATGTTGAAAGGTCTCCTATCATTAAGGAAATTAAAAGAAGCTACGACACTGTTGGGTATTCGAAAATCAACCAAAGATTAAAAAATGAGGGAAAATGTGATACAAAATATAATTAGTACTATAAATTCAATTAAGAGATCTAGAGATAAAAATGTTTCAATTGTATGTAGAGGAATAAATATGGCAATGGTTTCATCAAGTACTAAAGAGAATCATTTGGTAACATCAATGGCACGAGCATTAGGAACCTCACAAAAAAATTTGCACAAAAATCAGAAATTTTGGCTGCAAGTAGATTTAAATGATGAACTCGCTTGTTGGAGAGATATTTGTAGGCAACCATACAAAGATAGACTTGGAGAAAATGTTAAAAAAAAATAATATATGAATATTGGAAGAACAATTCGCGTGCTTCGCCAACTGCAAAGCATGTGATGCGAAGAAGAATAGCATGAAATCAGTACGAAGAACATGAAAAATATTTCTTGAAAACCACTTAGATAGATTTATTCACTTAGTTCAAGAAAGTCGTTAAATTATTATTTCAATGGTGCTTTTGTTCAACAAAAACATGGTATATAAAACTATCTTTTAATATGACATAGTGACACTGACCATCATCATGAATTTGGAGTTATATTATGACATTCCAACGTTTGAGTAGACATTATGGAAGGGTTCCTATAACTATATCATGATTTGTATCTCATTCTATTATGTATGAAAAAACGATGAACTATTTACAAAAAATATAGTGATGGTAAAAATATGATGATTGTGAAATTATTCATTCAAAATAAATATGATATGATATAATAAATCAATCATTTTTTTAACATAAAGGTAAGTAAGAAATATGAATATATATTTATATATATATATTTAATAAATATATATATATATATATATATATGATTGATTTTGCAGAAAAATACACATTTGCTCCACAAAAAGAAATTTAGAGTGAATACTATCATTCTGACCAAGTCTCCATGCTCGTCCATATTCTATATAGACATGTTGAACAAAACGTCGATCATATAGAAAGCACAAGTGAAAATCGACATATCATTAAAGAATATCACTTTTATATCAGTGACAATCGTACACATGATACATATTTTGTATAACATTGTTTTGGAAAAAATTATGATTCCTTGAAAAATCATGGAATGACATTCAATAAACATTGGATATGGTTAGACGGATGCGCAGGTCAATTAAAATATGCACGATCATTCTTTTGGTTGTGTTGTCTTCATAAGAAAACCTCCATTAAACATTGTTGGAATTTCTTTGAGACTGGCCATGGAAAAGGAGAACATGACGGTGCAGGAGCATGCATAAAATGAGCACTTCGAAGATATCAAATGAACCCCTCTGCAAGCCGACTTGTGAATGCTAAAGAAGTTGTTCAATGGTGCATTGTTGCTCTAAGCCGTGAGACTAACCCATCAAGGGAAGTGCGAAGGTACATTCAATTTAATTTTTATTGGAAATCTAATTTTAAACATTGTGTACATTTATCGTGTAATGATTATCTTTGATTGTATTTTGATAACATATTTACAAATTCTTCTTTTAATTTTCCATATAAAAGTTTTTCTAGCATATTGGGATCGAGGACATAGATAGATCAATTGGAAATGACATTGAAACAATAAAAGGGACTTGAAAATTGCATTCAACTAAAACAAAGTCGTCTAGAAATGTGTTTGCATTGGATAAAAGAAAATATTATTCTTTTTGTGATGTTTGGATAGACAACACAAAATCCAATGACGTTTGTGAAAACAACATGTATGTAAAAGATTGGAAACAGACATAGATAAATACAAAGGGAAAAATGTATGTTGCAATGTTTGAAGAAATGCAATCGGAGGAAACTACAATATCATCCGATGGTGATCAAGTTTCTGATCTTGTTAGAGAAGGTAACATTTGAATTGCTTTCTAATGATTTAAAGATCTAGAAATAAATTTAAATATGTATAATTTTGTTAAGTTTGTTTTATTGTGCAGGAGATGTTTTTGCTGTAATTTCACCTATTGACAACGATGAAAATGTGAAGTATTATTTGATGCGTTGCACTGAACGAAAAATGAAATTATTACAAAACTATAATGATCACGGATTTCAATATGACAGAGGGTCTGTTATACTGAAATGTTATTTTTTCAGACAAACTCATCAAAGTGGAGACTTTGTTTACTTTGAAGACTATGAACTTGATTCCATAAGTTGTCAATATAGTCACTTGGTGTGTGTAGCACGCATAAAGTTGATAGAAGTTCAATCAAAGAAAAAATCGAAAATTAAGAGATGGAAAATGTCAAAATCCGATCATGAACGGATTATTGAAGATGGAATTCCATTAGAATTTTTTTGATTGAATTGTCCAACAATTTATTCTCTTTGGATTAAATATGTTTTAGAACTTCCAGTACTCAACTAAAAATTGAGTTGCTTATTTTATTTGTGCAAGTGTTTGCACATGTACAAATTGTTTTGGTACATGCACGTGCTCTAGTATCAACTGAAAGTAGTTTTTCTATACATGTGCATTGATGAAAAATGTTACATGTATTGGATATATATATATGTTCTAGAATGCAATTAATTGTTCAAGTAGTTTTACTATGTGCATTGATGAAAAATGATTCACGTACTCAATATATATGTTCTAGAATGCAATTAACTAGAACTAGTTTTTCTTATGTGCATTGATGAAAAACTAGTTGGATTTTCTGGTAAAAAGTATCCACAGTGTAAATAAATCATCCGTAGTATAGTTTTGTACAAATATTCCTTTCAAACAAGAGACTCGGAGCACTTCTTCGACTTTTGGTGGGATTTGACCCACATCTCTATTCCTGATTGAAAATCTAGTACAAAATTTGTTTGTCCAATGGTCAAATATGTTCAATGTGCATTGATGAAAAATGTTACTTACATATTGGATATATATGTTCTAGAATGAAATTAATTGTTCAAGTAGTTTTACTATGTGCATTGATGAAAAATTATTTAAATGTACTCAATATATATGTTCTAGAATGCAATTTTAACTAAAAGTAGTTTTTCTATGTGCATTGATGAAAAATCGTATTGGATATATACACGAACTTAATGTGCCCAATTTTTCTTGTGAGATTTTCTGGTAAAAATTATCCGTGCAATGTAAATAAATCATCCACAGTATAGTTTTGTACGAAGATTCCTTTCAGACAAGAGACTCGGAGCACTTCTCCGACTTTTGGTGGGATTTGACCCACATCTCTATTCCTGATTGAAAATCTAGTACAAAATTTGTCTATCCAATGGTCGGATATATGTTCTATGTTCTAGAATGTAATTAACTGAATGTAATCAGTTTACCAAATTATAAATCAACAAGGCTACCTATTTGAGTGCATTAATGACATTGACCCAAATTCAAGAAACATATATGTACTAGACTTATATTTCCAATCAAAATTAAAGGGATAATTTGTACATATATCTACTTTTTTAAACTCTTTTTTCAATTAGAGCTCAATTGATACATGGTTAGTTGCATTGAAAAGCTATGTTCTTCCTATTGGAAATTTTTTCATTCAAACAAGACTATGTAGAGATCAAAAGCAATCTTAAGATTCCAAATGTACTTCAACCATCCAAAACTTGAGTTTTAAAAACTTTTTGATTAAATCAAAACAATTTACAAGTCACATAGGAGTCTTCTATCTAAGCCAAATGTATATTGAAACCATCCAAAACTTAGATCAAAACATTTAACATTATATCAAAACATTTAACATTTAACATTAAATCAAAATTAAATGGATTTACATATAACTACTTCTTTACTCCTTTTGATTAAATCAAAACAATACTTCACATGGGAGTCTTCCATCTAGGCCAAATGTAGATTGAAACCATCCAAAACTTAAATCAAAACTTTTAACATGTTATATCTTGAAACATTTAACATTAAATCAAAATTAAAGGGATTTACACATAACTACTTTAATATTTTTGAATATATCAAAACAATACTTCAAATAGGAGTATCTTCCATCTAGGGCAAATGTGGATTGAAACCATCCAAAACTTAAATCAAAACATTTAACATTTAAATAACATTAAATCAAAATTAAAGGGATTTACATATATACAACTACTTCTTTACTCTTTTTTATTCAATCAAAACAATACTTCACATGGGAGTCTTCCATCTAGGCCAAATGTAGATTGAAACCATCCAAAACTTAGATCAAAACATTTAACATTATATCAAAACATTTAACATTTAACATTAAATCAAAATTAAAGGATTTACATCTATATAACTGTAATGAACATAATATACATAGCGAGACCTGTCTCCTGGGTTGCCTAACTAGCCAACACCAGAGGGGGTATGAATCAAAAAAACAGAAAAGGGACTGCCCATAACCGGGAAAAAGCTAAAGAGGACCTGACATCAGGCCATCTATCGATGTGTGTGGGAGGATTCTCCTCCACATTTGGACAACTGTAGTCTTCTAGATCATCATCTACTCCCTTGGAGTGCTAGGAGGAGTTGTCGCTGCTCGCGCCATCGTTGCTAGAGCTCGTCGAGGTGGATTTTATTGGAAGAGCTGTCGACTTTCTGGTGTCCTGGAGCTGATGGGATGGGATGGTGGACTTTCTTTGCCGCTTCCTGGAACTATAAGCACCTTCATCTTGCGGCTCCTCCTAAAAAGAGATGGAAATGGTCATCATAATTCGCGGTTTGACCATGGCACTGGGGAAATGAAATTGTGCTTCATTGCTTGCTGGAGGAGGGTGGCTATCTGTGTCATGCATGGAAAGAGGAGGGCGAGAGCCAGCACTCCTGCCCCATCCATCCCTACCCCCACCTCCCCTTCTGCAACGCATCCGTTGTCTATGCATGGGGTCTTCCATAGGCCAAATGTAGATTGAAACCATCAAAAACTTAGATCTAAAAATTTAACATTTTAACAAAAAATTTAAAGCATTTAACATTAAATCAAAATTAAATGGATTTACATTTAAAAAACATTTAACATTAAATCAAAATTAAAGGGATTTACATTAAATATAGATTAAAATGGTATCCAAAACTTAATTTTTAAAAACTTTTTGATTATATATCGTGCAACATTACTTCACATGCCATGCCAATTATAGTTCAACTATCCAATAGAAACATTTAACATTATACCACATGTGCCAAATGTAGATTGAAACCATCCAAAACTTAAGTTTTATAAACTTTTTTATTATATATCGTGCAACATTAAAACATTAAATATCACATGCAAAATGTAGATTGAAATCATCCAAAACTTGAGTTTTAAAAACTTTTTGATTATATATATCGTGCAACATCACTTTTCATGCCATGCCAATTATAGTACAACTATCCAATAGAAAAATTTAACATTATACCACATGTGGAAAATTTAGATTGAAACCATCCAAAACTTAAGTTTTAAATTTTTTTTGATTATATATCATGCAACATTAAAACATTAAATATCACATGCAAAATGTAGATTGAAACCATCCAAAACTTGAGTTTTAAAGACTTTTTGATTATATATATCATGCAACATTACTTCACATGCCATGCCAATTATAGTTCAACTATCCAATATAAACATTTAAAATTATATCACATGTGCCAAATGTAGATTGAAACCATCCAAAACTTAAGTTTTAAGAACTTTTTGATTATATATCGTCCAACATTAAGACATTAAACATTTAAAACATTAAATATCACATGCGAAATGTAGATTGAAACCATCCAAAACTTGAGTTTTAAAAACTTTTTGATTATATCATACATAACATTACTTCACATTCACATGCCAAAAGTACTAAAACCATCCAAAAATTAACTTTTTTAAACAAAACAAATTATATTAACACTGTAATAAAATATGTCCAAAAATTGTAGATCTCACAAGTATCAAACTGTATCAAGTTATATATATATATATATAATATATATAAAAAATATATAAAAAATAAAATTTAAGACTATCTGAATCTTGAAATCAAATCTACAAATCATGTCCATCAAATAGAGATGGATCTAGCGTCTTTCCTATTAGGGTCTCAATCCGTGCACTATCATGTGAAGCATCATGGGAAACCTACATACACAATGCACATGTACTTGAACTTTAAAATTTATGTTTTAAAAATGAGTGAGAATATATATCTAGAACTTCATGTAAAAAACAAAATATAACAAAAAAATCATGCAATACCTCATGAGGTTCCCTCTTCATTTGATGAACAAGTTCCGCCCCCATAGGAACATCTGCAACAGTAAACTGTACAATATACATGTACAGTTAAATATATATATATATATATATATTAAAAACTTTCAAATGAAAATTCACGTGTACATATATAAACTTATTTTCAATAATATTAAAAAAAGAGTTAAAGACACATGTTCAAATGGTGTGGATGTTCCTATCTCCATCACTAGAGTCCGTGGATTAAAGAAATCTTCTATAGGAACCTAAATTTAAAAATTTAAAAATAACTCAATATATATATATATATATATATATATATATATATATAACTTTTAAACATAAATTTTAAAAGTGAAAAATTGTCCATACTTGTAGCTCATCTCGTAAGGAAGTAGAAGATACATCTCCCAAGGATGAAGAAGGTACTGCCATCCCAAAAACATCGGATGGAATCGGAATCTGTTAAAACATTTTATCATTATATATACATACATGTACATGTGTGCACAATTATTTATTTTAAAATATCACTTAAAAAACACTAACATTTTCCAACATATCTTGATGGTGAGACCCATCTATATTGTTTGAACCAGAGGTCCCGAACGTGATATTAACATTTTCATCATGCAACATGTGTGAGAATTGCAAATGGTGTTTTAACATTTAATGATACATTTTTGTTAGATTAATGTACATACAAATAAATGTATACATGTACATACACATGTATTTATTACAAATTGTACACATGTATATATATGTTAAAATAATTTCAATCCCTAAGGCCATTAACACATACCCTTCCCGTGCCCTCTTCCTCATGAAGAATTAGGTCTTGAAAACCATTGCGACAATTTTTTGCATATATTCGAAGATATTCAACATTCATATTGTCAATCTCTTCATATGTACAATACACAAAATTGGCACGTTCATTTTCATGTGCTCTTTGTCGATTTAGACAAACATCGACTCCACCCAATCCACTGTAAACATTGTCGATCATGACATTCCTTGATTCTCGACTTATTTGAGAAGTCACATCCATCTATGACCGCAGAGTTTCGACCCGAAAAGGTCGACTCACCAATGGCGGCTCAGGGCGAGCGTTGTAGAGGTAAATCCCCTATGCGGACAGAGGCGATCCCTACTAGCCCAGATCGGGTCTAGCAACAATCATATCACACTAAGGTGAAAGTTCCTAATTGCAATAGACCAAATTACAAAGAAGGCCTGCCTCAGGTCCAACGCTGTTGTTTGTAGAGAAGATAACACACCCGTTTCCTTGCTCCAGCAGATCAAAATCCTCCCGCTCGCCGCGGTCGAACACCTGCACACGCAAGAAACATGAAAAACACAAGCGTAAAACCCAATATATGCAATTATGTATCAGTCAGAGAAGACACAACTCATGATCATAATGAACAATATGAGTGGAACCATAACCAATGTCGCTTATCATTAATTCATACAAAGGAAAATACAACCTGGATCTGATGCTGAACCTTCCTTCGGCGGGTCGTTAGCGGAATATGTCTCGGTAAAGCTCGTCGAGAATGGGGACAAGCCGCTCTCTTCGATCGTCAATCTTCTTGCTATTGATTTGGCTCTATGAGGACTATTGCAGCATTCTTAGGCTATGAAGGCTCTTGGAGACTAGCTTGCAAAGGGAAATGGCAAGCTTATATAGATGGTGGAAGGGGAGTTGGGATCCCTACAATCATGGAATTGGCCCTATCCTCAAGGAAGCTTCCATGAGAGGTGGAAAAGTACTTCCTCTACATAGAGATCTGCAGCCAAACTTCCCAACTCAATTTAGAGTCCAGTTCAAGAGTTTGTTGGAGTCAATATTCCGCCATTTTTTTTTTTTTAAACACTCCTTATTAAGCCTGGCGCGGGTACAACACTAGGACAGTGCGCCAGTTGGCGCACCCTCTTTGGAGGATTTCCCCCATTGGCGTGGGTATAACACTGGATAGTCGCGCCAAGGATAAAAATGCTATTTTTAGGGTTTTTCACAAGGAGTTGTCTTCAGAGGAATGAAAGTCAATGTCTATGGGAATGTCATGAAAGTGTTTTCAGATCATGTCACTGCTCACAGGTCATGAAATAAGCCCTCCAATGAGCGGGATGAGGAATTGCGGGGACGGTGAAAAATTGTTGTGTAACATATGCCCCCTAAAGCATGAGGCCCAAAAGAGAGAGAGGGGTGAAATGCTTTATGAGAACGTGTCCAACTGAAAACACTGCCGTCAGAAAACCTGCGTAGAGAAATACAACTGATATCTCAAATACATGATATATGTGGCATGGGCGCAGCCATCCATAATAGAGTATACAATAATCCAGATCCAAGGTATGGATGTAGCCATCCAATGAGGATCGATAAATAGACTCAGGTATGGTCACAGACATCCAATGAATAATTCATGTAACTAATCATAATAATCCACAAAATCGCAACCTAGATTCCAACAGACAAAAACCAGGGTCTTGCGCTCCATCTCGACCCGAACAAAGTACAAGTTCAAGCATGCGAATAAATGAGCTGAAGTCAAACATGCAAGAACATCTCCTGATTACCAACCAATGATGAAAGTTGTTAATAGATGCGAGAGGTACCACCAATAATGACAATGGCCCTCAAGGTACTATAGGTACAATCTATGACATGTGAATCAGTGAGCTGGCATCGAACACCCATAGAATCACTCGGTCGGAGGCCAATGATGAAAACCTCACGTCGAACGCAAAGAACCTGCCATTGAGGCATGCAGGCTCCAAGGTACCAAAAGGGAGTCTCTAAATCAACTTCCTGGATAATGAGCTGAAGTCGATAGGAAGTGACCTTGCTCAAAGGTGGGCCATAGTGTTTCCCACATCATCGACACGAGACAGAGGAACATAATGTCTTTGTGAATCAGTATCAGATGAGAATCAGAGGAGGGTTGAAATGTTGCAGAGGTCAACTTCTCTTGAACACATCCGCGGCACGACAGTGGATTTGGCAGTATTTGACATCAAAAGATCAGAGGTCATGATGATGAAGCAAAGAGAAGATGAGAGGTCAAAAGGGATCACCCAAACCCACGAAGGCAAGTGGAAAACGAGATGAGATGTCCCCAACCCGACACGAATGCAGACAAGTGCCATGTTCAAGAGTGACATACTGCCGACACGACGATGATACTGGTTCCATTTTCCCCCCACCATTTCTAGCGGGTACCTCTTTATTTTTACACAAGCTTGAAGAGGATATGATATGCTTGTCATATAAGTTCGTCCTTCAGATGAACCCATCCTAGTACATTTAGCGAGCCCGAGGAAGGAGAAACTCGAATATCATCATCATGACTGAATCCGATGTCATCAGGGTTTAACGAGTCTGAAAAAGGAAGAACTCAACGTCTTTTCATGTTTAGAGAGTTTTAAAAGACAGCAAAAAAGTAAACTCCAATGGTCCCTTTTCATAACTAGCTCCTCAGACACAAAAAGGTAGAAAACTGTGTCTGAGAAAACCTCCTATTCGTGATAGGCTAGGGTATTCCTTTTTCGTAAATAATCTATCCCAGCCTGAAAAAGGGGTAAACGTATACTGGGTAGATGTCATTTTGTGTCCACTTTAACGAGATCGAAACGACAAGGGACTCGGCAATATTTTCATGTTTAGAGAGTCAGAAAAGAGTTGAAAGATGACTCCAAAATGACTTTTTTGTGTTTTTACCGAGTCTGAAAAAGTATAAAATAAAACTCGTATCACTGTCCAAGTCGCGTAAAAACTTGTCGCTGCACATATAAGCAAGTGTAAAATCCATTTTTTGACAAAATATATTAAAATATTGAGAAAAATGACATTTAAAACCTAATTTTTGACTTGAAAAGTTATAAATAGGCTTCAAATGGTAAAACAAATTTACTTTTACTTTTTACCTTACTTGGAGAGTAACAGTGGTTTGTTTGTGTGCAAACTTGTGGCGGTGATTGCAACTGATCCATGTCATCATTCAGATCCTCGTCTGTTCCAGCTAAAATGTGCTCCCTTAAGCTCCATTTTAATCCATTTTTTATGAGTTTTCATTGTGCATTAGACTTCTGGGAGGACGCTTTTGAAATTTTAGGGCTCGCTCCATTAGCGCGGGTATCGGGCAAGGACCCGCACCAATGGACATTTTCTCACAAAGGGGTCGCGCCAATGGCACAACACAATTTTCTACTTAAAATTTTCAAAATGTGAGTTGTCCATATGGATTTCCAAATGCAACAGAGATCTAACAAGGCATTTTTAATCATGTTGATGCAGGTATTCGGGAATAATGGTTATCGAATGGAAGGAGAGGGAACATGGGGAGGAAGATGAAATGGCTATGGAAAATGAAGCCCGTATGAATGCACTCAAGAATTGTGGACTCAAAAAATTCTTCCTTACGCCATGCTTAAGAGATCAACCTAAGTTGTTTTAGTACTTGGTCAGCATATGGGACGAGAATGACGAAGTATTCAAACTTCGGGACCAAGTATTAGCTCTTGAGGTCTCTGATGTTTACTTTATAACCAAATTGTCGCGCAGAGGTCCAGTGCCAATCATAACTAGCAGAATACCTTCCAGAGAGAAAATGGAGGTGGTAATGGCAAGAGTGTGCCCAGGGGCACGAACAGGATCGGGAAGCGGGAAGGTGGACATCCACAATATCCGTGACCTAGCACTCAGGGTAGTGCTTCATACCATTACACGAGCTACAGGACCGCAAGCTCCACATGAGGCAACCAAGGCCCAAGTCATACTAGCCTCCAAGTGTATGAATCCTACACTGTTCAATTGGGCTACAACAGTGAAAAGAAATATCAATAGGCAGCTAACAAGATGCAAGCAAGCCAAACTAAAGAAGTTTGGCTATGGTTCCATTTTGGTGTCATTCATCCTGGAAAAATACCCATTTTCCAAGGCCAAGGGGCAATAGTTGCCAAGCCGATACTGAGGGAGCCAAGGATGGCTCGCTGGGCAGCACTTATTCCCAGGTTAGGAGGAGGTCAACAGATGTCTTAGAGACCTGAGTTCCTTGGGTGGTTACGGTGTCAATTGATCATGATTGAAGATTTTCCTTATGCTGGGACCAATTTCACTGGAGATCCTGATCTTCTGCTCCCAGAGGGGGAGGACTGGGATGAGGAGCTGGGTATAATTCTATTTTTGATTTTTATGTATTTATGATTTTTTTTGGTAATACATGTTCGTTCTAACAACAGTTCCATGTGAATGCAGACATTGACCCAGAGAGGCCCGCGGGCATGTCGCCCATTGCGCGGAGGACCCATCTCGTACATGACCCTCAAGATGAGGGTGGTGAAGGGAGCGAGCTGATCCAGAACCTGGAGGGCATTGCCTGGGGAATTTCGGACTATGCACAGCTGGAGACGTCCCATTATTTTACCATCGACACACTGTGGGGGTGCCTAGTCGCCTTCACAGACTGCTGAGGCGATTGGTGTGCGTAGTGGCATGCTACCACGAGCACCATGTTGATTAGCTTATTTAGGGATTTCATATAAATATTTTTTGAGAGACATGTTGTCTCTCGCTATTATCAGACAAACATGTATATTTTTTGACTTTATGTGATGAACTGCAAACTATTCGACACATATATTTATATATCTATTTCTGGACGGATATTTTTGCATGTGATAATGTTTTTATATGCTATGTAAATGACTAATACAATGTTATCTTAATGCATCAGTTGAATAACAAACGACCCAATGAAAAACTTCACATAATCTATCTAATCACACATTTTATTTTTTATGAAAGCTTAAAAGCACACATGCAAACTATGCTTGGAAATTATTTTTATTTTTATGCAAGCTTAAAACACAAACTATGCTCGAGGAAGACAGGCATGCCCCCAACATGGTGTCTCAATTCAAGGTACATGCCCCCCAAGCTTCAATCCATAGGAAATGGAGTGAAGGTTGAAAACTTAACAGATTTGAATTAAATCTAACAAAATTCGAATTGAACGTGCTCGTGTTTCATTATTTTAACGAGGTTGACACACTTAAAAGAATTGTCCTCGTAGCAACTTCTTTCATTGTTTTAGGAGCTTGGCACAAGAAGATAAACTATGCTCCGGTGAGCTCAACGGAGGAGAGTCGAGAGAGATATGATCAGACACATCACATTCTAGACAATCGGACATTGCCCCCAGGCTGGGCATGAAGGAGGAATGATGATGTCCATCACTCCAAGGCAACTCCTCGAGAGACATTGTTTCAACAATGGCTTCGTCAGAAGGGAAAGTCTCTTTAAGAGGATTAGGCGAGTTGGCCTCGCCGAGCCAGGAGGATTGAGAATAGATATCTAAAGCCATGCTCGAGGGAGCATGTTGAGAGGGAGGAGGATCGGATGCGGCAACGATTTCATAGTAATTAATCTCTACTGGAGTTAAGGGCATCGATTCTCCAAAATCAATCACCTGTTTAGGCGAAGGGATGATCCATCGGTTGTCAGACCTAGAGATCATATTAGCTTGAACGGTGTGCGGTGGTGGCGCGAGAAAAATACCCATGAGGACGGGGTCCTTGAAGAGATCGGGTCCTACACTGTTAGGGGGATTGGGGATCTGATCCACGTAAGGAACGTTGTTCTTAGAGGTGGAGGTGAAGAACGACAATTGATCCATAGTAACGATTTTTCCCTCATGAGGGAATTTAAGAAGTCGAAAGAGGGTGGACAGCAAGCATAACATAGCGTGGGTCCAACTGCGGCCGAGAAACAGATTGTATTTAAGATTGGCATCAACCACTTCTACTTCTACGTTGACTATCTTCCCTTGTAACGTAATCGAAAACCTCTCGAGAACACCAAAGGGTTTTGATTCCCAGCCATCGAATGCCTCTAAGGCATTGGGAGATGATGAAAGCGCTGGAGAGCCAATGGCCTTCCAGCAGGCGGAGGAGATGACACAGGTAGAAGCACCTTCATCCACAACATCCCTATGGATGTTAAGACCGTTGATCTCGACTTGTATCACAAGAGAAATTTGATGCGGAAGTTGGGGGGTAAAGTTTTCTAGGTCGAAGGTGAGAAGACTAGAATCAGTGGGATCGATTCCACCGATCATAGATAAGAGAGCTTTCCATTGCGAAGGGAAAATTTGAAGGAATTCCAATGTGGACATAGCAGAAGGCGCTTGTGAAAAATCCTCAACAATACTGTAGTGTTGAGCGGCATGGGCATTTGGATTGTAGGAAGACCTTCGCAGAACACCTTTAGAAGGTGGCCTCACAACAGGTTCAGCAGTAGGCTTCTCAATTTCCAAAGGACCGAAGACAGGAAGAGGAGGTTGGCCATCCACGAATTTCTTCCCAGCTGCCTGATGCGATCCAACATAATCCTTCAAATGCGTAGCAATTGAGATAGGTGCAGCACCATTCATCATAAGGACCTTGATCCCAAATGGTGCAGATGGTGAAGGTTGTTCAACCATCTAGGTCTGTTGTGACGGGAACAGTTCTTTAAGAACTGCCGGAGTCCCTTTGGAGCCTTTGATAAGTTGACTAATTTCAGATCGTTGGGGACAATCCTTGGTATAATGATCTCCTTCACAAATAAGGCAGGGGTACTTCAATTTACGTTGAGAACCTTCCTCATTACGAGGTTTCGCAGACTCTGGTTTTGGGGCGTTGGGTTTGGATTTCCCTTTGCCCTTATTCTTTCCTTTGGATGATTTTTCCATAGGATTAGCCTGAATGGCATTGACCTCCACAGTTTTTCCAGAATCTGGAGGAGCGGGGAGAGAAGAATTGTTGGAAGAATTGGACTTCTGCTTCCCATTCGAAGACTTTTGAGAGTTTTGAGACACAGAGCTAATAACACCATCCACCGCTGGGGTAGGTGGAGCTTTAGAGGTTCCCAGGCATGGAGCATCAGTTAAAATATCATAAAGCGTGACGGACTGAGAGTATACCAGATCAAGATACTGGGCACATGCAATGGCCTGTTCTTTAGTCACACATGCCCCCATATCAATATCTTGAGTGATTTTGTTAATGAAGGATGTGGTGAACCGATGGGTTAGTAGTTGATCAGGTATATAAAAATTGATCAACCTATGACGACGTTGCCACTCATGAATATGATCGGACATGTGGGTGGCTTTATCCTGCTTTAACAAAGTTAGGAGATGCGTCCCGACTTCATAGCGAACCGGCAACTGAAAGTGGGTCAGAAAAGCCATTGCTAAAGTATTGAAATCCTGAAAGATGCCATGGGGTAGTTCAATATACCACTTAGCAGCAGCACCTGTAAGAGTGCGCTGGAAGAGACGTAGATGAATTGAATCATTGACCCAAGAATTATACGAACACCACAAATGGTAGGTCATTACATGAGCTTGGGGGTCTTCACCAACTTTACCTTCAAACATAGGGCAGTCACCGGGTACCTTGGTCAGAACCAGAGGCCAATAAGGATTATGAAGAATCGGATCATTGGTTAATTTAGAAACATCCGGTAACTCCAAGGTAGCCAGGAATGACAATTACAGATTGAATGGCATGCCAGGCCCTTGATAAGGACCTGTACCTGTACTCCACGCTAGTTGAGTGTATCCTTTTCCCCCATGGGTTTTGTCCCGAAGGATTCTGACCATAGGGGGTATAGGGTGTATAACCAGTCTGATTCGGTTGCTGGTAACCAGTGTACGGGGATTGATAACTAGAGTATGGACCCTGATTATATGTCGGTCCCATTTGCGCAGTCTGTGGATTTGGCTGCTGAGTATAGGTGTAGCCAGGTTATTGAGTGTAATAATGGGAACCTTGGGGTGAATTATAGGTCGGTCTAGATTGAACGTGAGGTTAGTAACCGCCTTGAGGTTGAGTGGGTTGCTGATAGGTGGGACCCTCCTGAGCGTGATAATTAGGATGCACCGATTGATTCGGTTGTGGCATCGAGTAAATTAGCTATTGAGAAGGGTTGATAGGATGTTCAGGCTGGCCTAGTTGGACAGTCTAGCCTGGCTAAACAAGCTGACCTGGTTGAACAGGTTGCCTAGGGTGAACAGGTTGTGCCAGTTGTGCAGGTTGACATGGATGTTGTGGAGCACTAGGTTGTACTAGATGGGCCAGTTGACCTGGTGGTGGAATGGAGCCAGGTGGCCGCTGGTAACCGGTTTGACCTGCCGCAGGACCATAAGATGACCCTGGCTGATGTGAAACATTAAGACCAATAGGATACTGAGGTTGGATGGGTTGGGAAGGTTGGACTTGCCCCCCAGGACCATATAGCGGGCCTGGTTGGTACCTCGGTTGACCCGTGATTCCTTGAGGTTGCCTAGGTTGGACTCCAGGAAGAGGCTACATAGGTTGACTTGAAGGGTTGTAATACTATCCTTATGGACCATATAATGGCCCTTGCTGGCCCAAAGGGTAGCCCTATAAGGGTTGTCCTTGCGGGTCATAAGGATAGCCAGTCTGGCGAGAAGGTTGGCCTTAAAAAGGTTGTCCTTGCAGATTATAAGACTACCCAACCTGGTTAGATGGAAAAGCTTGAGTATTAAGGTGAGCTTCTGGAGTGGGTAAACGTAAAGGATTCCCGTACTTATCGTACTAATATGGAAAAATGTACATGAGCGTATCGTCCTATGCATAATGCGAAAAATACGGGCGGTTGGGATCTTGAGAGGATTGTCTGACCTCGGGGTTTGATTGTTGTAAGGACAATCAATACTCATCAGGAGAGATGTTCTCTGGCATAGCATATGCTATATAGATGTATTTGGGAAGCGATGTGGTCCTTATGGACTGAGTGGTAACAACAGGTGTAGATGTAGCCACACAAATAGTGGGCCTAATGGGTACAGAAGTGACCTGAGGGGATGACGTGATGGGTGTCCTAGGAGACATCCCCAATGAAGGAATAACCAGCCTCATACAAGGATTTGATATCCCCATAGAGGCGACGGCGGTCATAATCTGACTCAAAGATCTATACCTTGCTGGTAGTGAAGGACCAGGCGAAGACATGACAGATAATTCAGGGTTGTCTTCTGGGAAAAACTGGTAATCTTCACGAGACATGGGGATTTCCTCACTAGGAGAATGGCTAGTTGCACCCATATCTGAACCTACCACTAGATCTCGTAATAGACAGTGAGGACTAGGAGGAATAACAACAGCTAGAAAAGGCGAACCCGATGTAAGAGGAGGGAAATGTCCCCCTACTCCAATTCCGGACTAAGGGTCGGATAAGGGCCAATTGAACTCAACTAGTCCTCCAAAGGGAAGCTCAGACAGACCCGGTCCCCCATCGTGAAACTCAGAAACAATGGGCTGCTGATGTTCAGCAAAGGATTGTGAGACCTCTGAGGAATCGTCCGTATATGGACTACCAGTAGACGAAACTGAGGGTTTCGCCACTATGACAGTAATGATGAAAGGAAAATATCAGACACAACACACAGGATGAAAAACCAAGGCACACAATCAAACGCCCAACAAGCAATATCTAATAGGGCGTGTGATTGTGGATGATTTATTTTACGACATTGAAACTCAGAAACTTCACCGTTTCATGTTTTAAGAGTCAAGAAACAGATGAAAGATGACTCTATCTCTTTTAGTTTTAAAGAAAGCCTGAAAGGACAAGCGCTTGGTGATCTTTTCAAATTTAAGGAGTCAGATAAGATCAAAATGACTGCTCAGGAATGCTAGGCAAAGGGTGTACCAAATAATTGTGAACTGCAATATACACCTTGGTTTCAAAATGAAAGAGAAATAAACCAAGGACTTAATGTACGTGCAGGCAATCTCCCTGAATGTTGTGTCCGGTGTATCACGGGCATAGGGTGGTAGACTCGGCTTCTTATGGATAAAGGATAGAAACCTAGTCGGGTCTCCCTTTATATACATGACGGTACGGGGAGCACAAGTCCGTACTAGTGTTTTCTAAAGCCAAGAGGCGAACGCCAGCTACTAGGTTTAAAGACGTTGGAACACGTCTCTAGCCTAGACCTCTAAATATTTCGTTAATGTTTCAATGTTGCCTTAGTGTAAATTGAATAAATTTTAATGTTTATCTTCAATTATGTTTCAGTTTTCAGGCCTTAGCGAGTGTTATATCTAAAAATCTCCTAAATTCACACTACATGCCACAGTATATCATTTCATTCGATGAAAGCTAATTACGAGAGAGTTAAGAGCTTTTCACACGATAAAAAAATGATCAGACAACAACGAGTAATGTCTTTAATGTAGCTAATGGAAACTAAAAGCTTTTCTTTCAAAGTTATTAATCACTAATAACACCAAAAAGATTTAATTCACACTAACTAATCAAAAGCGAAAGAGATTTTTTGTATTTTCAATGTTTAAGAGCAAAATGCACTAAACAAAATGAAAACTAATAAGAAGCAAGTTGAGAAGTAATAGCAAAGAGGAAAAACAATCAAATTTCACTCAATTTAAGCACACAATCAGACCTCAAATTGAAAAAAAGTCCCTCAAATCAAAAGACACCCAAAGACTCAAATTAACCATGTGATCGAGGCCCAAAACGGGACAAGGCGGAATTCGAATGAAGAAGAAGCCAATCACTCAAATAATGCAATAAAACGATAGAAAACCACCAAACGAATGCAGAGAAGCAATCACAAAGTTGACTGAACCGATAGAAACCAAAAACTCCCATGGGAAGCTCGACACACAAAAGCACCTAGATGCCCTAGGGCTAGAATGTAAAATCAATAGAAGAGGGAAAACAACCAAATGATGAAGGTTGCAGTCAGTCAAACAAGGCTCCATAACACTCAGGCAGTCGAAAAAATGAAACCAAAACCACAAATCAAGCTCAGAAAGCTCAAAACCATGCAAACCCTAGCACCTTACAGCATTGGCGTGACTTTTAGGCTGAAACTAGCACCATAACAGGATTGGCGCGGGTAGTAAACTGGCAACAAGCGCCAATTGGTGCGATTGTCAGGCTAATAAGCGCACCAGTCAAGTTTACTACGTAAAAAATAAAAAAGAGCAATCCAAGATGCAAACCAGTGATGTTGAAGCTAAAAACAAAATTCAAAGACACGAAAAGAGCTAGCCAAAAGAGCTAATCAAGAAAGCAAAGTCAAGAATCAACAGAAAGACAAGACAATACTCCAAGTGTTCAGTTCATAAACTAGACCGGAGATTGACTGAAGCAGCATTCATTTACTTTCGCTAATGCAGAGCAAGAGCGTTTTGAAGGCTATCTGGCCAACTTCAGGCTCCTTCTGTATTTTATAAAGCAAACAACAAGCTAACTCCCCAGTGGAGTCACCAATTTGTTGTAGAGGTAAATCCCCTCTGCGGACAGAGGCGATCCCTACTAGCCTAGATGGGGTCTAGCAACAATCGTATCACACTAAGGTGCGATTCCCTAATTGAAATAGAACAAATTGTGAAGAAGGCCTACCTCAAGTCTAACGTTGTTGTTTGTAGAGAAGATAATGCTCCCGTTTCCTTGCTCCAGCAGATCACAATCCTCCCGCTCGCCGCGGTCGAACACCTGCACACGCAAGAAACATGACAAACATAAGCGTAAAACCCAATATATGCAATTATGTATCAGTCATAGAAGACACAACTCATGATCATAATGAACAATATGAGTGGAACCATAACCAAAGTCGCTTATCATTAATTCATACAAAGGAAAATACAACCTGGCTTTGACACTGAACCTTCCTTCGGCGGGTTTTCAGTAGAATATGTCTCGGTAAAGCTCGTCGGGAATGGGGAAAAGCCTCTCTCTACGATCATCAATCTCCTCGCTATTGATTTGGATCTATGAGGACTATTATAGCATTCTTAGGCTATGAAGGCTCTTGGAGACTAGCTTGCAAAGGGAAATGGAAAGCTTATATAGATGGTGGAAGGGGAGTTGGGATCGCTACAATCATGGGATTGGCCCTATCCTCAAGGAAGCTTCCATGAGAGGTGGAAAACTACTTCCTCTACATGGAGATCCGGAGCCAAATGTCCCAACTCAATTAAGAGTCTAGTTCAGGAGTTTGTTAATCTTACGCCATTTATTTTTTTTAAAACACTCCTTATTAAGCCTGGCGCAGGTACAACACTGGGACAGTGCGCCAGTTGGTGCGCCCTCTTTGGAGGATTTCCCCCATTGGTGCGGGTGTAACACTAGATAGTCACGCCAAGGATAAAAAGGCTATTTTTAGGGTTTTTCACAAGGAGTTGTCTTCGGAGGAATGAAAGTCCATGTCTAGGGGAATGTAATGAAAGTGTTTTCAGATCATGTCACTGCTCACAGGTCGCGAAATAAGCCCTCCAATGAGCGGGACGGGGAATTGCATGGATGGTGACAAATTGTTGTGTAACAGCGAGGCAACTCCACATATCGCTTAGCGCCCTTACGGTCATACAATCGACCTTTCCCCAGACCAAAATATTCTAACAGAAGGTCATTGTAGTTGGGTTGCATAACCAAAAAAAATTCTGCGTAAACATTTGTGCAAAATAAATAGGAACCTTGTCGTTCCATGGGAGCCTTACATAGGCCGCAAGGTGCTTATCATAAAAATAGCAAGCTATATTTGGGTGCTTGAAATATTGCACCTTCAGCATTTTTCTTTTTGGACCTTCCTTGAAATTAAACATTGACTTCGCCACATCTTTTGTAACTCTTTG
The DNA here is from genome assembly GCA_034641835.2 of Pinus albicaulis. Classification (NCBI taxonomy): domain Eukaryota; kingdom Viridiplantae; phylum Streptophyta; class Pinopsida; order Pinales; family Pinaceae; genus Pinus; species Pinus albicaulis. Next base: position 1,095,258,627 of record CM076581.1, read on the forward strand.
TTTTACATCCTCCAATTTATTTTGACCCATTACTATTTCCTTTCTCTTTCTCATCACTTCTACTAATGTATCACTCATTGGCCCAATATTTCTGTACAAATTTACAATTTCTCCCAATCAATGTGTAAATATTTCAAGTCTTTGTCGACTCTCAGCAGGTAGAGTCAAAGCCACGAGATCTCTCTGTAGTTTTGCATGAAGTTTTTCACACCTTTGTAAGGTGCATTGCGCCATGTTTGTTTCCCATGGTATATCAGAAATGTCGACTGGATAAGTTGTGCTGGGTAGACAACCATATTCTTGAGTGTAGCGTTCTACCCTGCGTCTATTTTGACCACTAGTTGGAACATTTTCGGCTTCTGCATCAATATATATAAAATTTTGTATATTAGAAAAAACACATGTAAAAAAAATTGTACAAATTCAATGAAAAAAATATTGAAATTGATGGCAACCTTGATGTGGTTGGTTAGCATCTTCTCCACCATGAAACTGTTGAGACCCAGAATGACCCTGCTGAGAATCAAACCCAAAACAAACCTGCTGAGAACCAACAGTCATTGATTGGCCTTCGGGGGAATAAATATCACCCCCTTCATGCAACCTGCTACCACTCATTGATGGCCCTCTAAGTGGATTTGAACCACCACCAACCTATCGAGACTAGAGAGAAGCTTCATAAACAAATACGAATTTATAATCAATTGAAAAATACATTCATGTGTACATATAAATACATATACATATTCATTGATTAAATTTCGTGAACCATACCACGACTAAGTGAACCATGGGCACGCTCCATGGATGGAGTAGAGACCCTTCTCCTCTTAGCTCCTAAAAATTAAAAAATGAAACTTATTAACAACTAATTTAACTCACAAAGTTAATAAAAAATCAATTCCATATGTACACACAGGTATGGAGATTTAAGATTATATTTAAATACAGTGAACATCCTCCAATCCCTAAACCCCCATATGGGATTCAATTGATCTTCGTCGTTCATCCTCCATGATATATATATCTATTGGTGGACATTCACACAAAATAGATTTCTAGAAAATTAATTTGTAATTTAGTGTACACAAATTATGTAGAACACAACTTTCAAAGCAATAATTGATGTGTGAAACTCAATTTAAGCAAAAAATAAATTATAAAAATGATAAGTTCACCAAATTGTGCTTTACATGGTGGGAGCACACTTGGTATAAAATTGAAAAAAACACATGGTCATTAAAAAAGAAGCGTGAAACTCCATTTAAACAAAAATTTGTTGAAGTCCCCGCATTTTAATTTTATAAAAATGTGAAGTTCACCACTTGTTTGCAAATGTGAAGTTCACCAAGTTGCGCTTTACATGGTGTGGTGGGAGCACACTTGGTATATAATTGAAAAAAACACATGGTCATTAAAAAATATGCATTTATAAGTACACAACACACACATATCCAAGATATGTTACAATGTCCATCAATAAATTTTGAAGGAGAGCGTCTCAACACTAATTCATCTTTGAGAGATGAATCTTGAAATTTTGAAGAAGAGCATCTCAAAACCAATTCATCTTTGAGAGATGAATCTTGCATTGGCATTGCTCTGTATAATTCTAATTCATCTTTGATAGATGAATCATGAATTGGCATTGCCCCACGCAATATATCAACAGACATCTTATTCACATTTGTACAATGCCTTATACTAAAAAATTGAAATTGGCTAACAATATTGTTTTCTATTCCATGCAGTTCTTTTAGCCTCTCCTTTTTAACTTGGCACACACCATTCATCTGGTTGCACACAAGTTCAGAATTGGTGAAAACTACAATTCCATTTGATCCATACTTCATCGTTGTTCCCAAGCCTTCTATCAATCCAATATAATATGCCTCGTTGTTTGTTGTTCTTCTCGGTATATTCATTTTCCTTTGGACGACTTTGCTAGTTGCAATATTGGAAAGCACATATGTAATCACTGCTTTCCCTGGATTGGGATAGCAAGAAAATTCTATGCATAATTTCCATTTTTCAACCATATTTAATGGTTTTCTTATCCCTGAAAAAAACAAATTCAATAAAAATATATATATTAAATCGACATTTATTGCAAATGCATGAGAAAAATGACACAATATCATGAGGTAAATGACATGTGCATTGTTTATCTTAAAGTTTGACTTAAAAAGTTTATGGTAGAGTTCACATCTAAAATTAATGGGAGGAAGCCTTTAGTTTGTGGGAGAAATGACACATGTACACAGTTTACCTTAAAGTGGTTGTGTTTTATGGATATTAAAATGAAGAACTTCTATTTAGATCCATTCCAAAGATTGACTATAGGGGCATTTATTAGATATGTCACCTTTCATAAAAGATGAGATCCAAAGGCTACTGACCCCTCCATAACTACTGCCTATAGAACTTGTAGAAGTAAACACTAGACCTATACCAATTTCACCATGTGAAGGGTGTAGAGGACCTGTGGAATCACTCAAGGTTGTATTATTAAACCTTTGGTTTAATGATCTTTATTTGGTTGTAGATCCTTCAAAGCCTCTTGTTAGAGAAGCATTTGAATATGTGAGAAACAAATTAGGAATATTTCTTGTAAATTATCTTGTTAGAGAACCATTTGAACATGTGAGAAACAAATTAGGGATATTTCTTGTAAATTATTGTCACTTATTTGACTTCAAAAAAAGAGCCTATGAAATTGAGTGCAATATCTATGTGGTAGAGTACACAATATCTAAGGGGGAGAACACAATATATTTGACTTCAAAAGAAGAGCCTATGAAATTGAGTGCAATATCTATGTGGGAAGGAATAGAAAGAGTAACAAAAAGCATATGATTGTGTCAATAATTTGAAGTAGTCAAGAAAGATAACAAAGGACCATCAAAATTGAGTGCAATATCTATATGATCAAGTGTCAAAAATTTGAAGTAGTCAAGAAAGATAACAAAGGACCATCAAAATTGAGTGCAATATCTATATGATATCTATATGATCAAGTGTCAATAATTTGAAGTAAAGAAAGATAACAAAGGACCATCAAAATTGTGTGCAATATCTATATGATTGTGTCAATAATTTGATAATTTGAAGTAGTCAAGAAAGATAACAAAGGACTATCAAAATTGAGTGCAATATCTATATGGGAGAGTACACAACATCTAAGGGGGAGAATACAATATATTTGACTTCAAAAGAAGAGCCTATGAAATTGAGTGCAATTTATCTATGTGGGAGAGTACACAATATCTAGGGGGAGAATAGATATAAGGAAGGAATAGAAAGCGTAACAAAAATCATATGATTGTGTCAATAATTTGAAGTAGTCAAGAAAGATAACAAAGGACCATCAAAATTGAGTGCACTATCTATGTGATATCTATATTCAATAAAGTGTCAATAATTTGAAGTAAAGAAAGATAACAAAGGACCATCAAAATTGAGTGCAATATCTATATGATTGTGTCAATAATTTGATAATTTGAAGTAGTCAAGAAAGATAAAAAAGGACCATCAAAATTGAGTGCAATATCTATGTGGGAGAGTACACAATAACTAAGGGGGAGAATACAATATAAGGAAGGAATAAAAATAATAACAAGAAGCATATGATTGTGTCAATAATTTGAAGTAGTCAAGAAAGATAACAAAGGACCATCATCAAATTCAAATTGAAAGATCAAGTAGTCTTCTTCATGAAGAATAAGCATTAACTAGGTTCATCATTTAAAGGGTTCATTTTTTAATGAAAAAAATTATGAATAATATGGAATGAATCATTGTAAATTATGATAAATCTTGTATTTAAATGACATTTTATCTATGAATAAAAAATAAAATGGGATCATCTCTTCATATATATATGTGTGTGTAAGAGAGAAATAAAAAGCAAAGGTAATTCCACCAAGCCTAAAGGAGCATGTCCTAATACATTAAATTATGTCCTAATACATTAAATTATGTTTGTTTTCTAGAAGCATTAATCATGAAGAGTCATGAGATCCACATTTCGACCATGTACTATTTTCAAGTTAAAGGAGCATGTCCTATTACATTATTATGTTTGGTTTCTAGAAGCATTAATCATGACTTTTCTTTGAGATCCACATTTCCATCATACTATTTGCAAGTTCACATTTCCATCATGCTATTTTCAAGTTCTATATGAAGATATGTAGTCTAATAACTAATTAGTTCACATTTCCATCATGCTATTTGCAAGTTCTATATGAATATATGTAGTCTAATAACTAATTAGCAAGTTGTGATGTCCTAATACATTATTATGTTTGGTTTCCATCATACTATTTGCAAGTTCTATATGAAGATATGTAGTCTAATAACTATACAGTATAGCCCATATAACATACAGTATAGCCCATATAACATATAACGACCTTTGACAGTATGAGAAAAGAGTCAAAAAATAGAGAGGCCTCCCAGCAGAGTTCCACCTGTTCATCAAGGTAAGCAACATAATATCGGAAGTGAAACAATGACACCACTAAACATATGTGAATTTAGATATTAAATTGACATTTATTGCAAATGACATGTGCATGGTTTATCTTAAAGTTTGACTTAAAAAGTTTATGGTAGAATTCACATCTAAAATTAATGGGAGGAAGCCTTTAGTTTGTGGGAGAAATGACACATGTAAACAATTTACCTTAAAGTGGTTGTAACTTATGGATATTAAAATGAAGAACTTCTATTTAGATCTATTCCAGAGATTGACTGTAGGGGCATTTACTAGATATGTCACCTTCCATAAAAGATGAGATCCAGAAGCTATCTGGCCCTTTATAGACTCTGCCTATAAAGCTTGTATAAGTTAAGAAATTTACATTGACAAATTTACTTGTGAGAAATTTACATTGAAAACATATAGAGATTAAACTAGGCTTGTGAAAAGTACAAGTGGACAATGTATAATTCTACTTAGAAGAGTCTTTGGTTTAATGGTTAAGCAAGAAAGAGTCATTACTTTCTCTATCTAGAGTAGAAGTGGAATACATAGTAGTTACTTATTTTTGAGTGTTTTGGATGAAATGGGCTCTACAAGATATTAAGGTAAAAGCATATGATTGTGTCAATAATTTGAAGTAGTCAAGAAAGATAACAAAGGACCATCAAAATTGAGTGCAATATCTATATGATCAAGTGTCAATAATTTGAAGTAGTCAAGAAAGATAACAAAGGACCATCAAAATTGAGTGAAATGTCTATATGATATCTATATGATCAAGTGCCAATAATTTGAAGTAAAGAAAGATAACAAAGGACCATCAAAATTGAGTGCAATATCTATATGATTGTGTCAATAATTTGATAATTTGAAGTAGTCAAGAAAGATAACAAAGGACCATCAAAATTGAGTGCAATATCTATGTGGGAGAGTACACAATATATAAGGGGGAGAATACAATATAAGGAAGGAATAAAAAGAGTAACAAGAAGCATATGATTGTGTCAATAATTTGAAGTAGTCAAGAAAGATAACAAAGGACCATCATCAAATTCAAATTGAAAGATCAAGTAGTCTTCTTCATGAAGAAGAAGCATTAACTAGGTTCGTCATTTAAAGGGTTTATTTTTTAATGAAAAAATTTATAAATAATATGGATTGAATCATTGTACATTATGATAAATCTTGTATTTAAATGACATTTTATCTATGAATAAAATTTAAGAAAATGGGATCATCTCTTCATATATATATATGTGTGTGTGTGTAAGAGAGAATAAAAAGAAAAGGTAATATGTGTGAGCATAAAGATGTTAACTTCTTAGTTAAAAATCAAAATTTTAAAGTTGAAATTACTAAAAAGTTTTCTCTGGATCACAAATCACTATACCATAACAATGAGACAAATCAAACCATAACCCACTTATAATAGAGGGATAAAGGGACTCGTGTCACCTACTCCAAACCTAAAGACATAATAATGAAAAAGAACATAAGGATGAAAAAACAATACACTTGTCATAATTGTCAAGCAAACCATAACCCACTTATAATAGAGGGATAAAGGGACTCGTGTCACCTACTCCAAACCTAAAGAAATAATAATGAAAAAGAACACAAGGATGAAAAAAAAATACACATGTCATAATTGTCATAAACTTATATCTAGTTTAATATTTCTAGCTACATGGTACACAATAACACATGGTACAAAATAACACATTGATTAGTTCAGGTTATATTAAGGTTAACATGGCTAACTTAGAAGGTATAAGTTCAGGTTGATTAGTTCAGGTTATATTAAGGTATATCTATTACATATGTTATAAAAAATATGTGTGAGCATAAAGATGTTAACTTCTTAGTTAAAAATCAAAATTTTGAAGTTGAAATTACTAAAAAGTTTGCTCTGGATCACAAATCACTATACCATAACAATGAGACAAAGCAAACCATAACCCACTTATAATAGAGGGATAAAGGGACTCATGTCACCTACTCCAAACCTAAATACATAATAATGAAAAAGAACATAAGGATGAAAAAACAATACACTTGTCATAATTGTCAAGCAAACCATAACCCACTTATAATAGAGGGATAAAGGGACTCGTGTCACCTACTCCAAACCTAAAGACATAATAATGAAAAAGAACATAAGGATGAAAAAACAATACACTTGTCATAATTGTCATAAACTTATATCTAGTTTAATATTTCTAGCTACATGGTACACAATAACACATGGTACAAAATAGCACATTGATTAGTTTAGGTTATATTAAGGTTAACATGGCTAAGTCAGAAGGTATAAGTTCAAGTTGATTAGTTCATGTTGATTAGTTCAGGTTATATTAAGGTTTATTAGTTTAGGTTGATTAGTTCAGGTTATAATACAATTGATTAGTTCAGGTTATATTAAGGTTGATTAGTTCAGGTTACAGAAACATTGGGGCACAAAGTTTTACTCCCATTCTATATGGTTTTTGGCCCTTCCCTGGTTCGGTATGATACTATTAATCAAATGAACTAGTGTAAAATTACATAGAGTAAACTGTAATGGTATTACCGTAAGAAGTTAATCGTATTAGCTTATCTGTAATGGTGTAATGATATCATGTTCACCACATCAGAGACTATGGATATACTTATACCTATGGAATACACTAATATTATGTAAAATACCTCTATAAGAGCTTAAGCTTACCTTATTACATAAACAGGGTCTATAAATCCCATGTATTAAGGAATAAAGCACACATAAGAGTGTTCTGTAATACTAGCTATAAGATCCCAAGAATATCCATAATGAATAAGAAGGTACTAACACATCAAAGTTGGATACTCACTTACCTTGTACATATTTATATAATACTATCTTTCCCTCATCATCATCTTATGCAAAGCTTGTTCAGGTTAAGGAGTTAATAATATGTGTAAAGATAAGTAATCACATAATCATTCTAATAATCATGTTCTCTCAATTACACTATACTGTATACATATCACTATCTACATATGGGATTAGAAGTAAGCTATAAAAGTGGTACAACTTAAGTATTTACTACTTTAACTAGTAAACACGTATCAAAGCTTGTGCTTATTACAGATCCTCTACTAGCTCTATTGGAATAAGCAGCTTGTATCGAGTATAAGTATCAATGTAATAAAACATAGGTAAATGAATATCGATGATTTCCATTGCTTTCAACATAGCATACCAATCAGAGTCATGCAGTGAAAAGCATCAAGCTCAAATACACTTGATTACAAGTATACCAGTAATGAACCATAAAAATCAATGGGAAACACTATGCCTGGGAAAAAAGCATGTGAGACTAGTTCCAACATAGCTCTTACTCGATCAGCTTCAACATGGTGACATATCTAGCTCAGTCTATCGTATTAGCTAAGGGTTCATGTAATAAGCTAAGAACAGTTCGGCATTACATAAGACATTACAGAACACATTGCATTATGAATTTTTCCCCTGTGAAAAACAGAGGAGGAGCAGGACAAATACCTCGTAATTTGCTTGCTTGAAGTCACTTAAAGTCGCTTGAAGTCGCCGCAGACCAACAGTGCGGATGGAAGCAGCAGCACAGAAAGAAAAATGCGCGAACAAATAGACCAGCAGTAGCACAGAAAGAAAAACGCGCTAATACACAGACACACAAAAACGCGGTAAACAAATAACCTTCGTGGGGAATATATTTATAGGAAATAGTTCGGCCGAACTATTTTAAGAGTAAAAGTTCGGCCGAACTCAATGTTCGGCCGAATTTTTGTTGCCGGTTTTCCCATCTCCGGTGAAAATTCTGTTTGCCCATGTCATCGGTGTGCTGTCAATCTAAACGGAAGCACGAGTTCGGCCAAACTTTATAAAAGGTTCAGCTGAACTATTGACGTAAAAAAATCTCGCCCCCGATTCTCACAAAAGTGTAACCCATCTTCACATATCCGCCCTCCTATCATCTCATAACTCCTCTCTTTGACATGCCCCATGCCAATGTCGCATATCATAAAGTTGCTACGTATGGGAGACTACTTCTTATGTGGAAGTACCTCATGATCCTCAAAATCTAAAGAATAGCCCTTTTGCACCATGATTGTGCCATCCTCTACTCCTGAAATATCATGCAAATTATGGGAGAAAATCAGCCCAGACTCTCCCAAGAGTAAACAAAGCAACAATAGCCTTTGTTGATTCCTTATCTCATCATCATACAAGTCATGAAGTAAAATCATGATGATTGACTTGTATAATGACCCATACAACCAAATCTTCTACTGCTATATCATATGGGTGCCATGCAATGCCTCAAACCATAACATACCCTTTGACATAGGATATTTCGCATTATGGAAAAACTCTTTCAACAGTAGCCAGTGTAGCCATGTCTCCTGCTACCCTGTGTCATAGATATGCAAGTGGCTCACCATCCACACCCATCCATCCAACTGTGGGTGTCTTCCATCATGCCCCAAATTGGTATCCACCTCATGGAGAATACCATCCTCCCAAATTAGATCACTATCTTTTCATTCCATTGGATGTTGAAATGCAACCTCCCAGAGATCTCCACATGAAGACCACTCATCAATGACCAATTTGAACCCATAAGGATCCAGATATGTTGTAGGAAAAAACTTCTCATTGAGATATGAAGTGCTCATCAAGAAGGATACATCATAATAATGGGAGATGTTATCCATCATAAGATGCCTTCCATCAACCATCTGCCTATCCTCTGTTACACAAGTGTATTGGTCATCAGAATGTCCCAATAATATTTGGGCCCCCAACTAATCACTCTTGATCAATGACAACGATGTTGATATCCATGATGGTGCATCTACTGTCTCATGATCATACACAATGCTGAACATATAGTTCTGCATTGGATTTATTAGGACTATGCTCATCCTATCCTCCAAAAATATACACTCCAACTGAAAGTGTTCTGTGCAGCTCAACAATGATAAACCAGGATGAATATATATCTCCTCCTTGAACAATTCAAGGGTCCTTTGCGAAGTGATAGTCTGCTACTCCAAATCAGCAGTGTGCTTAGACCCTAGGTCATGAAATTTCCCTGATGGCATGTCCCCACAACTCTCCATAGGATGTGCTGGAATAATAGGAAGTGGAAATGTTTGCAAATCTTGGATCAACTAAAACTTGGGAACATCTTGCAAAGCTACAAGAGTTCCTCCAATCGGTGAAATGGTCTCTCCAACTACCAAGGATGGTGGTGGCTTCTCTTCTACTGTTGCACCAGCATTGGTATCTACCTCCTCTTCCTCATGCATCTCCTGAATCATGAATGGGACTCTCAATGTCAAGTGCTCAAGACCATCTTGCAAATATGCAAGTGATCCTTCACCCGATGCAAGTACTTCTGCAGTTGATGGTGGAGGTAGGGGTTCCTCTTCTGAAGTAATAATGAGGACATCTTCCTTTGGCTCCTCATGTACTATCTCAACAATGATGGGAGATGTCTCAATGTGGGATGTCTCCAGTTTCTTCCTACCAAACTTCTTCTTTAGTCTCGGAATTAAATCTGCATAAGCAGACGCTTTCACATGGGACAAGTGACTGAACCACCAAACTCTTGCTTCACCATCTAGGTGCAGCGGTGAAAACTCCACCTCCTCTCTTTCTGATATAGGATATTTCAGAAATAAGGTAGCCAATTCTTCCCTCCAAGCCCTCAATGTGCTTGTGGAAGATCCATCAAATTTAGGCAATAAGAACCTATATCTCCTCTCTTTCTTGAGTTGTAGAAACTACTAGAGAGAAATATTCTCCTTCAATGCTCTAGGTTGTGACTTGTATTCAGAAAATTATTCACATAGGGTTTCATGCCCCAAGACTTCGTCATATTCAGACTAGTTCTCTTTCTCATCAAAGAAAGTGGATCTAGTGGAATAATGTGAAGTTTTTTGCTTCTCTGGTCTTATTTGTTGTTGATAAGAGGTACTGGGACCTTCTTATTTTTGAAACCGTTTTGGGGTTTCTCTTTGCCTCTAGTCTATAGTAAACTTCCGACCCATCTCTTCTATTCTCCTCGATAGCTCCTACACAGATCTTAGGTGGAGTTCCCCCAAATCCATTCCTTCATCTTTCTCACCTGCCATCAGTCATTCCTCCTCTGCGTCCATAACCAGAATCCAGTCTCCCTCTCCAAAAGTGATCTCAAGCCTATGCTCTTGGTCACTGTACTTCCTTCCCTAGGAAGTGATATATGGTTTTCCTACTGGTGTCATAGACAATTTGCTCCACAAGTTGAGCCAATTCTATGAGCTCTAATACCACTGTAGTATTCCGAATAGGAAATATATAGTAATATAAAGCAACATATACACATAACTACAACAAATAGAGAGACATCATAAAAAAACTGCAAATATGGAGAACCATTGAGCCATTTTATTATAATTTGAAAGATAACAATGGGTACAAAGGTGATGAGAATGACGGCACCTTGGCTTGCTCTAGGCAAGCTAGAAATACTCTCAGAATCCCTCAAGGAATGGTTTCCCTCTCTGTGATTGCGTAACCCCTGATACTACTACCACAAAGGCCCATCCACTACACCAAAATCCCAGACTGTGAGTGAGGGTAGCAAGCCAGTGCTTTAAGGGTGGGCAAAACATCCCACCAAAGCATCTAATGGTGACAACTAAATAGCCCCTCATTACGTAGACCTCGGACACATGGCAGAGCCCACCCTAAACAGGGATGCCCTAAATAGGGATATTACAGCCCACCACGCTCTACGAGTCTCGACCTCGAGACCTTGGCTCTGATACCATTGTAATAATATGAATAGGAAATAGACAGTAATATACAGAAACATATACACATAACTACAACAAATAGAGAGATGTTGTTAAAACAGTGCAAATATGGAGAACCACTGAGCCATTTTATTATAATCTGAAAGATAACAATGGGTACAAAGGTGATCAGAATGATGGCACCTTTTCTTTCTCTAAGCAAGCTAGAAACACTCTCAGAATCCCTCAAGGAATGGCTACCCTCTCTATCATTGTGTAACCCCTGATGTTGTTGCTGCTGCTATTGCTGGAATTGCTGCTGATGCTGGAATGGAGCTGTTGTTTGGGGTTGTCCCCCCTGCTCAGAAAAATATGAAACTCAGGATATAATCTCTCCTACAATAACCCAGAAAAACCTAGGAAGGGATTTCAAAATTGCTGACCCTGAAATTTGACCTCCCAAGGAAAATCACACACTCCAGGTGAGTATGTTGGCCTTGAACTGATAGAATACAAATGGTGGCCTCCTCCTAATGCAAAATATTATTTGTGAGGGGTTGATCTCTTCACAACACTCCCAAGATGGAACCCCTAATCTTCCCTCTCTTCTAGTGTTGCCTCCTCCCAAGACTATGTATTCCCCAAAGGTGAATGCAATGCCTTAGTGACATCATTCTCCTAGATGAAGGATGTTATGAGCTCTACTCTGGAAAAAAATGGTTGATGTCCTCACTTGAGCAGGCACTCGAAGTCCTCCAAGGTTGAGGTTGGGATCGCCGCTCAGAGACATCCCCATGCTGAACAACACTTGCAAACTTCACTAAACAGTGTAAGCATGCTCAATGTTAGAAGACACAAATCAGAAGATGCATAATCGAATCCTTCTGAATGAGGAGCCTATTATGATAAACAACACCCCCCATTTATTTTAGTAATGGGGACCCTTTAGAAATAAATAAGAAATTTATTTTTATCTTTAAAACAAAAAAAAATAGGAAATAAAGTTTTCTTTGAGTTTCTCCACTTTATTCCTTAGTGCGCATTGCAAACTGCATAGCTTACAAACAAAAATACTTGAAATCCATTAAGCCACGCACACTACGAAATTCGCTAAGCCTTTTCTGAAGTTATGTTTAAAACTTGCAAACACTTCAATCACCATTATAATTTGTTTATCACATCACACCTCATTGAAATAATCAAACTTGTAAAGAAATTCAGCATAAGTTGCGATTACGCAAACCCAATGAGCCAACAAGGAAATAAACATAAAGCTCTAAAAATCTCATAAAGCGCAGTCGTTTGACTTCTTGAATGCGCACTTCGCATTTCGCACGACTTAACCAAAATAAAATTCATTTACCACATAAAGAGTTGTGATGTGTGATTTGCACAGATCGCATTTATCTGAATTTATGGGTAAACATCACAAATGATAAAATTTATATGTTACGATATGCGAATGAATGGAATTTAATTACTCTAGCATGCGAAATAACTTATGTCATATCAAATCAAAATCTGAGATCCGATGTCTTAAATTGATTGATAACTATTTCGTGTAAAGGTGTAGAAGATTTGATTTGAAATGATTCTCGATGATTAATAGTATTTAATATAAATAAATGTTTTAATAGATTCATATATATTCATGCATATTTAATATAAATGACAGATTTTTCTGTCTATTCTCTATACTTGTAATGTTTTCTCTACTTACTTGAAATCACGAAACCACTTAATATAATGCAGAAGATTGAAATGAAAAAGAAAGGCAAAGAGATTTCTCACGCTATCTACTGAAGACTTAGACATGTCTCCCTTATTTTCAAACACCACCTGCAACCAGGATTGCAACAGTTCATCATGGGAGGAAATGTATAAGCTTTTCAAAGACTAAAATCCAAGGGTAATAACCAAAGTCGCTACAACAAGCACGTCAGTTTCTTCAAACATGACTTAATTCGACACTACATGTTCATTCGTCCACAAGGTAGCCACAAAGCCAAAAATTCTCCCTTATACAGACATGGTTAAGTGGGTAATTGACCACTTAAACATAGAAGATATAACATTCAAATATTCAAAAGGTGAGAATATTGAGTCATTCAGGGTAGAATATTTACAAGCAATGTACCATCTACCCTCCCTGTAGTAAAAATATGACAAGGCCTTTTAGGGCAGAGCACTCAGACCTCATGAAAGTCATAAAAGAATGGAAGGAAGACCAGGGAAAGTTGAAGCGAGATAAACTCAATGTGTACCCAATTGTCCAGATTCCTTCCCCTTAATGATATTCTGCTAGTATGTTGTTTAGATTTTTTTTAAAGCCTAATGCCACTAGGTTCTCAGTAGATTGGGTCCCATTGTAATTTTCCAAATCTGGAACTTGCTACTCCATCAGGAATATCCTAAGATATTCCATTTCCTTCTTCAATGAGACATCACAAGTCCATTTTAGAGATTGATTGTTGGGGAATTTACAGGATATGTCTCCTTCCAAAGAAGGGAGAGATCATGAGGCTAGTTGGCCCTTCACAGACTCTGTCTATGGATATGAAATATTCCACCTCGGGAATTTCTACTACAGGGTCCTTGAGGACGTTGTATAAGGAATTCACTGCATAAATAAGGCAAACCACTTCTAGGATGCCCTAGAAAATCTCTAATACAACTCCCCTGCAGAAAATTAGCTCAAATAAATAACTCTAGATGGGTTATTCAGATCTCCCCAATCTAGGTCTCTAAAACAAAGCTCAATGAGAGAGCTTACAACAATATAATGAACATAACTAGAAACTCTACAAGTCTGAATATACCATAAGATGGAAATGTATGAAGCCATAATTATATTATCATATCAGCAATAATAAACAAAAATATCATGAGGAATGAACCCTTTAGACAATGTGGATCAATCTCCAATGGTTACACCATGAAATACAAATGTTGTTGCAGCTACACAAAATGCCGGAGGACCATGCCTGCACAGTCATTAAGAGAATAGCAGCTGATGAATGTGTAAAAAATGGTAATGATGCTGAAGGATAGAAGAAAATATCCCAATAGCAAAGAGATGGGCTAAAAAACAAGATTTCTAGCCAATCTAGGAGAGATTGCTAGAAATGCCGGAGAATACAAAAATGTGACAAAAAAGTTGTCACTGCAACTGAACTGGAATATGAATGAGGCCATGGCAGATATGAAATGTGATTTCCCTCCTCTGATAATGTCTCTAATACAAAGTGCTGATCACTTTGTCTCAAAAACACACTCCTGATGAGCCCAATGAAACCCTCTCTCACTGACTCCATAAAATAACGCAGTTTCCTCCATGGACTGCGCAGTGGGAGATGATGGAATTTTGGCCCATGCCAACAGATCTGAAATCAAGCTCATGAATCCTCCTTGCATCTCCTCCAATGATTGTATCACTCCTCCACTGAAGAAAACAAGACAGGAGAGACTCCATGAGTTCCTCTCTTGCTGCACCCGGCAACACAATGTCCTCTCTACTGCAAAAATAACGCTGTAGAAGATGAATGTATTTGTGGCCAAAGATGTATTGAGGAAATGTAGCTCAATCCTCATCCTTCCTTGAGGAAGAGATAGGAATTCCCGATCGGGAACACTCTAGTGCCCGAGGGCACCATCACCCTGCTAAATAGCCCAGGGATGCAAGATTTTGCAGACCCAAGTCTCAAAATATAAATCATAACATAATAAAAATGGGCTGCCATATCCTCCATATAAATTGAGAGAACTCTTCTCCACCATGGTCCCACCAATTAGGGTTTCCACCCTCATGTGAAGCTCTTCCCTCCAAAACTGTGTAGTTTCTCTAGGAAGCCTCTTCCTCCCTGGGCAACGCTGTTGACTTTAGTCAAAGGTGACTAATCAAGTGAGTTGGGTTCCATTCACAACCTTGGTTTTTATTTTAGATTCTTTATTCACTCCCCTTTCACATTAGGAGTGTTATTTCTTCATTTAAAAGGGGCTAAGGTATCTTCTTTCCCATTTTATTAAACAAAATAAAATGTACAACTATAATATTCCATTTTAGCTTGAGGCTAAAAATTGGGAATATTACAGTCCTCCCCTCCCATATGTTGCTTGCCCTTAAGAAACTGCATGAAGAGAATAAAATATTCTCCCCCTTATTCTCTTGTGGCCTCCTCATCAATGGTCCCACCGCTGCTCAAATATGCTACAATGAATCTGTCCTCCGATGCTCTCTCCCAAGTATGCAAGATGAAAATGATGCTCCTCATGGAAAGATGGAAGGTGTAGTGGAATCATTCTTGCTGGACTGTCACCTCCTTAAGGTATGAGTGATGATATGCATGGGAAATTTTGTCTCCCAATGATTATCCTCTCATTCATGCAATCATCCAAAATAAAAATCTCACCCCGGATTGCTGCAATGTGTTGGGGCTGATTGGAGAGTTGTGCTGATGCTTCTCATGATGGCCCTCTCTCCATTTGAAGTGTGCATGGTTCTGCCTTTGTCCTTGGGCTGAGATGTATGGCCTTTAAGAATGGCCCAAGCTACCCCATCAAGAAAATCAGCCATGAATTGTCTCCTCAAATTCTCCGAGTGGTTCTTCCCACAAGAAGAGACAAGTAGCAATGTGGCAATCATGGTTTTACCATGGTATCTCCTGCGAGATAAAACATGTATAATGGGGAGAATAATAATCCCAATGGGTTTTACATACAATACTCTCCAAATAATTCTCCTCATGAGTGTACCAACATCTGAAATACAATGGAGCAATATGCAATAAAAACAAGTTGTCATAGGACAACCGGAGAGTGGTTCATAGTTCCACTCATGGAACTGCGCAGTGCCTCCTTGGCCCACCTCAAATAAAAAATAACAAGTTTTGTACTATCCACTTGTTTTCTGCCACATCATCTCATCATAAGATAGAATCATCAAAATGCAAATTGGTGCCAATGGTGCACACCAAGAAGCATGTGGCTTCCCCCACAAACCATCATAAGAATGGCCACTCCCATTGCTACAATGGGCCCAAAGTACATCAACATAGGTAGCATAAGGAGATGTGCTCTTCCTTAGCTCATCAAGTTGTCCATAAGAATTAAAGGAAGGAAAATAAAAATGAAGGTCTATACCTCCTCTACCATGTACTCCGGTCCTTGAGCTGAAATGGCTCATCTGAAAGCTCTCCCTCCCCTCCAAGGAGTAAGGGAATGGTTGTACCAACCTCTCCAAAAGACATATAGGCTCTACATCTATTCATATGATGATTTAGATCATGTTGAATTCCCTTCAAGTGAACTCCCCTAGCAAGGCAAAGTATGCATCCAAGTGCATAGCTAGGAAGTCCGCATGTGCTGCATGCAAAAGTTTCTCCTTGAGAATAGAAAATATAGTCAAGAAGAGTTTGCCATGATGATAGATTATTATATCATCCACTAAGTATCTACCATCTCCATCAAGGCCATCCAAAATCATGCATGCACCAAGATCTTGGGACCTCTCAACCAGAAGTTGAGTCCTCCAACATGGATCAAGCCTCCACATAGACAACGCTGGTAATCTGCAATAAAGTGCTCCCATCATGTTGCTGCCTACTACCTTGAAATCCCCTCATGCCAAAGCCATCCTCCAAGTTGATATCATGCCATCATGCAACTTCTCATGCTCAAATAGAAATAAGGACCCCTGAGAGACTATCACCTCCAAATAATCTCTCGATCCTGGGTAATGTAAGCATGAGTGGCCTCCATCTACTCCAAAGCATGAAAGAGTCCTACCTCCAAATAAATTAGTCTTTCTCTCACCAAATCCATGGAGCAATCATCATGAATCATGAATATTCTATCCTCCACCTCTGCAGCAACTCTATCTGCGCAGTGAAACTGATGAGAATGGGTGGTGCTGAAAATGAGAAAGCGTATCCTTCCTCCAAGTGCTCATCCCCAAACTCTTTGTGCTGTATTGGAATCCTCTAATGTCTCCACCCCTCCAAAATCCAATGAGTGGTGAACCAAATGGCATGATGCCTCTCATCATCTCTAGATCATGTGGCCTCCCAAGTGGAAAGCCTCCAAAAGTGAGACATCAAGATAGGAAGTGGACTGTGTATGTGAGAGGAATGAAAGGTCCTCTCCCCCTACTGCATAGTGCAGTCCCTCTCATATGGGAAGAGAATCTCTGAAATAGATAAGGGTGAATTTCCTTCATCCCTTCATGCTGATCCTTCTGCTCTTATTCTTCTCTTCTTCCAATGGTGCAGCGTTGTAGGTTTTTCTATGCACCTCCTCTCTACCAACATGTGAGTGTATCTCCTTCCCCCTCAATGAGAGGCCTTGTATCTTGGCCTTCCTTCGAGAGAAATATCTCCACACCCTCACAAATGGAAGAGTTCCCTTCATACAATGGGGGTCTTGCCTCTAGCAAGTCATTCTCCTGATTTCTCCCCCTCCAGAAAGATGGAATGATCTTTGTTTCACGGTTCTCCTCCATGCATGCAAAGTATTTGAAGTTTTTTCACACCATGTTTCACATTGGTTTTCATCAATCCCCTTCGCAAAACTCTTTGCGACTGCAACATATGATCTCTCATTTGCATGAGAACATGAAATAGAACTCCGAAATCAATCATCATGGATCATACCTTTGAGTTTGCAGCGCTGCTCCTCCAAAGGCCTCAACTCTTTCCTCCATCCTTCCTGCAGTGGCTATGGGAAATGTATTGCGCTGTGGATCTACATGTGTGGCTGAATGCTCACACCCTTCATGAGATAGCTAGGGCTTGATCATTCACAAACCCTTTCAGAATATTTCTCCAAAATTTTCCCTTTCAGCAAATCTTCAATGGTGTGCTCAATGGTCTGGAAAAGAAGAAGGGAAACCTCCTCTTCCTTCATCCCCTTTCCTTGTTTCCTCTGTCAATCTCCTCTCCTTAGAGAGAAGCTCCTCTTTCTAATGGCACTAGATCTTGGGCACAGGCTGAGCCAAGATCATGTTTTGATACCACTGTAATGTTCCAAATCTGGAACTTGCTGCTCCATCGAGAATATCTTAAGATATTCCATTTCCTTCTTCAGTGAGACATCACAAGTCCATTTCAGAGATTGAATGTTGGGTCATTTACAGGATATGTCTCCTTCCAAATAAGGGAGAGATCTTGAGGCTAACTAGCCCTTCACAGACTCTATCTATGGATATGCAATATTCCACCTCGGGAATTTCTGCTAAAAGGTCCTTGAGGACGCTGTATAAGGAATTAACTGCATAAATAAGGAAAACCAATAATGGGATGCCCTAGAAAATCTCTAATAAAACTCCCTTGCAGAAAATGAGCTCAAAGAAATAAATCTAGATGGGTTATTCAAATCTCCCCAATCTAGGTCTCTAAAACAATGCTCAATGAGAGAGCTTATAGCAATATAATGAACATAACCAGAAAATCTGCAAGTATAAATATACCATAAGAGGGAAATGTATGCAGCCATAATTATATTATCATATCAAAAACAATAAACAGAAATGTCATGAGGAATGAACCCTCTAGACAATGGGGATCAGTCTCCAATGGTTACACCATGAAATACAAATGTTGTTGCAACTACAAAAAATGCCAGAGGACCATGCCTATGTAGTCATTAAGATAATAGCAGCTATTGAATGTGTAAAAAATGATAATTATGCTGAAGGATACAAGAAAATAGCCCAATAGCAAAGACATGGACTGAAATACAAGATTTCTAGCCAATCTAGGAGATCGGATTGCTAGAAGTGCCGGAGAATACAAAAATGTGACAACAGAGTTGTCACTGAAACTGAACTAGAATATGAATGAGGCCATGGCAGATCTAAAATGTGATTTCCCTCCTCTGATAATGTCTCTAATACAAAGTGTTGATCACTTTGTCTCAGAAACACACTCCTGATGAGCCCAATGAAACCCTCTCTCACTGCCTTTATAAAATAACACAGTTTCCTCCATGGACTGCGCAGTGGGAGATGATGAAATGTTGGTCCATGCCAAAAGATCTGAAATCAAACCCGGGAATCCTCCTTGCACCTCCTCCAATGAGTGGATCACTCCTCCACTGAAGAAAACAAGACAAGAGAGACTCCATGAGTTCCTCTCTTGCTGCACCCAGCAACAAAACGTCCTCTCTGCTGCAGAAATAACGTTGTAGAAGATGAATGTAGCTGTGGCCAATGCCGAATTGAGGAAATGTAGCTCAATCCTCATCCTTCCTTGAGTAAGAGGTAGGGATTCCCGACCGGGAACACCCTAGTGCCCGTGGGCACCATCACCCTGCTAAACAGCCAGAGGATGCAAGATTTTGCAGACCCATGTCTGAAAATCTATATTGTAACATAATAAAAATGGGCTTCCATCTCCTCCATATAAAGTGAGAGAAATATTCTCCACCATGGTCCCACCAATTAGGGTTTCCACCCTCATGTGAAGCTCTTCCCTCCAAAACTGCGCAGCTTCTCTAGGAAGCCTCTTCATCCTTGGGCAGCGCTGTTGACTTTAGTCAAAGGTGACTAATCAAGTGAGTTGGGTTCCATTCACACCCTTGCTGTTTAATTCAGCTGCTTTATTCACTCCCCTTTCACATTAGGAGTGTTATTTCTTCATCTAAAAGGGGCTAAGGTGTCTTCTTGCCCATTTTATTAAACGAAAAAAAATGTGCAACGATAATATTCCGTTTTAGCTTGAGGCTAAAAATTGGGAATATTGCACCCATTAATTGACACAATTGTCAATTCCTTAATTCTAAATTGGGAAAATATACTACCTGACAATTTAGCCAAACATATCATGGAATATAGGAATAAAATAAGTGTTTCATCTAGAGAAATACCTCCCTTTTATATAAGTGCCTATGTCATGGATGCAATCCGCTTTTCTTCTAGTTTTCCTACCATGGGATGGAAATGGACTACCCAAGACCCCACCCCAATCCACATTTACAATAGATCCTTCTGGGAATCATACTTCCATCTGCATTCTTATAAAATTTGTCATGGAGTCATGTTGCCTATGCACCAGATGATATTCAATGAGAAAGCCCCTAGGGTTTCCAAATAATCTAGTACATATATTCTTTCTGTGGCTAGATGGTTTTTAGAAGATAATTTTACATATGTCCGAGTATTTGGGAGTTATGCTTCTCCCCACATCCTACCATATTATGTTCCTAATAAGTTACTTGCAAGAGAGATAAACAACCATCTTGTTAATGGTATTACTAAATAGCTAAAAGATGCTAAGAAGGCCATTTGGCCTAATTTCTCTTTACAGTGCAGTACTTTTTCACTTTTTTATATTGGCCATACCTACAAGCAGGTTTCAAAGATTAATCTATTGAATTTGTCAGTAATGCTGAAAAGGCTGTATGATCCAAATAATGTAATTAAAAACTACATCACAAAGCTCAAAATGAAGCCTTTTGTAAAGGAAATATACGGATTTGATCATCTCTTCCAAGGCATGGAAAATTTTTAAGATATAATTAAGTTTTCATCCATTCAACTCAACCAAGATGATTTTGAAGCCTTCCAAACATACAAAAATAAGAGACTAGAGAGAATCACTCTTGACTTGCTAACTATTGAGGATGTCAATACACCTACTCTAAGTATCAGCTTGGATAATGAAGCAAAAGACATGTATGAGGATGAATCAGGTCAATCAGAGCATCAATCTCACAATTCGGATCATTCTGAAAATGAATCTAAATCCAGAAAGGATAGCCCAAAAAACATAATTGATCAAGTAATCCAAGAGATAGAGATGCAGGAGAAAAGAGAAACTAATGGAACAGAGTCAACTTCTCAAGAAGTTCAGCATAGCCATGACACACTTGATCAGTCAAAAAAGCCCCAAACAAATAATTTGAGTAGCAAATGGGATGATTTTCTGAAGCAATAAAAACTCCTAAAACCAATCCCAATGCTGATCAAGTTACTAGTTTCAGACCCCTGAACATTCCCAGAAGATAGTGGAGACTGTTAATCCACTACAACAAGTTCCAGAAACTCATGATCGAGAGATCATACTTTCCTACACTACAGAACAAATAGTTTTACAAATTGAGAAAATACCTTCACTGGACATCTTCTACAATCCTAGTCATAAGGCTATAGTCAAGAGAACTAAAAGGAGAATAATTTATGAGATAGTCTCAAATCTCACAAATGAATATTTTGACATTTTGTGGAAAGATCCCTTAGCTGATCCTATGAAACATTTAACTAAATTATCACAATATGAAGGGGAATATGCTACTGCCACTTTTGATAAAGCTATTGAGGTTTAAATGTTGTTGAAGCAAAAGGAAGACAAAATACAAGAACTAGAGATACTATTAGATGAAGAAAAATCTAACTCTAGTGAGTAAATGAAATCAAATATGGCCCAATTTCAAAGATATTTCAAGATTCTTAAATTGCAGAATCAAGCAGAAATCACTGAGAAGTAAGCACAACTTGAAGTAGCAATGACCAGGTTACAAAGCCAACCGCAATTAGAGCAATTCATGAAAGAAGCATTAGATGTATATGCTAAGTTAAAGCAATGAGAAGAAGTATTTTTCCAACAAGCTTCTATTATTGACTCTTATTGTGACTCAAATGAAATATTGATCCAGCAAGTAGCTATCCAAAAAATTGAATGTGAGAAGCTCAAGAAGAAAATCAACGAACACATTCAATGGAAAGAATCAGACTCAGGAGACGAAGCTAATCTACCCAGGGTAGATAAGTTCCATAAGGAAAAATTATTCAAAAATTCACAAGCACAAACAAAGCAGGCAGAGAAAGCAACAACGAAAACATCAATATTATCAAAGGAAATTATTGAATTTGTATTTGAAAAGATAGTGAGAGCAGAACTTATCAAATACCACACGTCTGAAGTGTTCTCATCAATCAAACAACTAGAAACAAAGTGGAAGAAAAAGGCAGAAACACGGGATGAAATAAATAAAAAGGTAAATAAGCTTTATCAAGAAAATTATTGGAGTTTTCTTATCAAACCTTATCATCAATACCGAATCCTACAGTCTTTAACAGATTCAACAAGAAGATTGCAGCCAGTACTCTCAAACGCATTTTTTAAGGGACAGATCAGATCGAGGATTTCACAGCCAACTCAACTCAAGCCCATGCTGGATATTTGTTAACTTCATGACCAATCCAAAAGAAAGGGCGGAATTCATAAATCATAGTGTTACTTTATTTTCCTATATTGTAGTTTAAGTTAGTCTTATGAGGATGGTTGTTTGAAACCTCCTCTATATTTTTGTAATAATCTATTTTAGAATGTAGTTATTTTAGTATTTAAACCCCTCTCATGTATTTAGAGAAGGGTCCAGAAATTTTTCAAAAACATTTGCAAAGAACGCACTATTGTAATTTTGTGAATGCTTTGATGAATTAATGGAACACATCTGTTATATTTTGACAATTAAAGTTGTTTGACTGATGTCGCACTATTTTAGTCTTTAAATTTCTTAAAAGTGAAGAGGAGCATATCAGTTATTTTCAATTTACATGAGTAGAACTTCGTACATATGGTGATTTTATTCTCTTGTATTAAGTCTTGCTTTATAGATTGACAACCATATTTTTATTGCATTATATATTAGAAACGTTATTATAGATGAATGTTACATGCATTTCTGTTGTAATATTTGTTTGTGATTTCTTATTAAATATATAATCACACATATGAAGGTGATATATTTTTCACAATTATTCTAGTCAAATTAATTTGTTAGAAGAATTATCTTACATAATTTTCATCTCTTTCAACTGTTAAATTATCTATATTACTAATATTTGAAGGATATATCTTTAGATCGAATAAAGGAAGAAACACCTCGGGTATATAGTAGAATAAATAGTTTAGATAGATGCAAATGATTGGTCTAAAATAATTCTCCATTTGCATGTTTTATAATAAAAACACACCCTCAAAACCATCCTTATTTGGAAACTGGTCCCATTATCCCCAGTCGGAGCCACTACACCAAACGTAAAAGGAGTTGCTTTAAGGTCCGGACCAGGTAGTTTTCCCCCATGCTTTGGCAGCGGAATTCTGAGGCCTAAACATTCTGGCACTAGAAGGAGGTCCTTGTGAATGGAAAAAAGATATGATCAATATAAAGGTTAATCTAAGAGTCTCTCTCCCTCTAGATCCCATCAACTTCCAGAAAATTACATAGATCCTCATCGAGTCAATATCCAGCAAGATCTTATCACATTCACCTCCATTACCTCTGCTCACTTCCACAACTTCCATTCCAGCAATCAATGTTACTTTAACTAGTTCCAGTACTCAAACTACTATCCCTACAACTAGTCCTAGCACTTAGCCTGCCCCTTCTTCAACTTAAACTCCACTCATCCAACCTATTCAAAATCCAATGGCAGGAAATCCATGGAACAATCCAAGGGCTGTAAATATGCCCTCTCCTCTTCATGCTCTACCAAAACCACCTGAAATATGGTTACCTAAATTTAATCCTGATGATGGTCTTCAGGCAGAAGAACACATTCACAATTTTATGTTAGCCATCAATCTAAATGGAGTAGTTGAAGAAGATTGCGTTGCGATATTATTTCCATATACTCTAAAAGGATCTGCAGGAGCCTGGTATTTTTCACTGCCTGCCCACTCTATAACTACCTGGAATATGTTTGAGGAACAATTTCTAGCTAATTTTGGGGATGACAGGACCACTGCTACGCTCATCAATGATTTGTCAAATCTAAAAGCTAAAATAGGTGAGAATATAAAAGATTTCAATTCAATATTTAATAAATTACTCAATAAAATTCTTGTTATAGCAGTTCCTGGTGTAGAAGTTCAAATTGAGTGGTATATTTCATCTTTTCCATCCAATATAGCTATTTTTGTTGATAGAACAAAACTGCCAACACTTGCAGTAAATATGAAGGAATATTTGTCTGTAGAGAAATGCATAACAGCTCCTGAGAAAAAGAATTCTCAAGAGGATCGAAAATCAAAGAAGGTATCTTTCAAATATTATTCTAAAAAGAAAATGGAAAAAGACCCTTTTGATGTAGAAGGTATTCAAAAAGATTTTAAGACTATGACAAACGAGATGGAAGATATCAAGAAAAAATTCACTGAAAATTTGAGCTCAAAAAATACTATCAGAAAGTTCAAGAAAGGCTAGTCCTCTAACACTCAACCTCCAAATATCATATATAATGATGAATCTGATCAAGATGAAAAGGAAGATAAAAAATAGGAAGAAGAATATGATGAGGAAGAAGATGTTGAACTAAATGGAATGTGGGATTTCATCCTACCAAATGAAGAACAACATGAAGCTTTACATGTGAGCACCAGGAGAAAAAAGACTATTAAAGCAACACAGCCAAATCAACAGCAAAAGATTTCAACTCCTACTAAAGATAAAAAAATAAGTAAAATTTCTACTTCAAAAGCTATACAAACAAGTACCGTAACTTCATATACTCCACCTACATCTAAGACAATGGTAATCTTAGACACTATTGAGTATAATGTAGTTGAAGATATGAATAAAACTAGGGCCAACATTTCAATTCACGAGCTTACTAAATTGAAGCAGCAACAGAAAATCTTACTTAGAGACTTAAATTCGGTTCCTGCTTCAAACTTGCCTACTCCAGTAATAGTACAAGATGATAATGAAATGGGTAAGCCACCTTCTCCTTCAACTAAAATAGATGCTACAGACTTAATTATTATAGGTGATCGATCCATCTCTCATCTCCTCCATTTCTCTTAACCTATGATATCTATAATAAAAGCATTCATAATTGTTTAATAGACTCAGGGGCTTCCTCTAATATAATGCCAAAATTAATTTGTGCTAAGTTGAACATAACTCCTTAGAGTTCCCCTGTTCATATAATATGACTTGATAGAACCGGAGTAAAGGTGGTAGGAGAAATAAATTCTATTTCCATCAGATTGTCATCAAATCCCAAGGTTACTCAAATAATTGATATATTTGTGGCTGATATTCCTGAATTTTATGGCTTAGTTATAAGTCGAGTCTGGTCTGAAAAACTTCATGGTTATTTCACAACAGACAGGTCGCATATGTGGCTATCATATAATGGAAATCCAAATCAAATTCGGGTAGACTGTGAAAATTTCATGAAGCATACAGTCACTAATCTTGAAGGAGTAAATGAGCCAGTAGCATTTAATAATAACATTATTGAAACTACTCAGTAGGGTCATTTTTGGGAAATCTCAATTCTCAACCATCACCTTTCTTTGATAATGCAGTTGTTTCTTAGATTGAGATTTTTTCCCAACCAAATAGTTTCAAATGTATAAATTTTGTAGACATAATAGTAGTTAATTATTTATTTTGGAATCTTTAATTTGACGGTTCTAAATCTAAAGATGGTACAGGTGCTAGATGAATTTTAATAAACCTAGAAGGATAAAATACCATGTTAGCCTACATATTAGAATTCAATTGTACAAACAATGTAGCTGAATACGAAGCATTAGTTCAAGGTTTTTACAAAGCCATTGATCTTAATATCAAATAGCTAAAATTCCTAGGAGATTCAGAAATCATTGTTAGATAGGTAAGAGATACCATTCATTGTAATTCTGGACATTTAAAGCATTACCAATCATTAGTCCAAGAATTAACCATTCATTTCTTAGCCGTTAATATTTCTTCTGTACCTAGAATGCAGAATTCTATTGCAGATCTATTGGCTAACATAGCATCAAAGTTAATCCCATATCAAGAGTTTAGTCCCGTATATTTTCTATTGAATTAATTTTTAGACCATCTGTTCCTGATAATATTACCAATTGGAGAGTATTCAATAATGATTAAGATATCATATATTTCTTAACATCTGAAGGATCTTATGATAGTAAAATTTTAGATGAAAATGAACATGACATTCAGATTAAGAAAGAACAAGATGACAATCATATTCCTAAATCTGTTGTCAAATTAGAAGACCTATATGATCTGAAACACAGGTTTAAAAGAGTTACCAACTCAAAAACACAAATCTCTACCTTAATAGTTGAGTTAGTAAATCTAGGAACTGACGAAAAGCCTCAAAAATGTCAATCTAGGTGTTGGTCTATCTTCTGAGGAAAAATTATAAATTATCATATTGTTTAGAATGTACAAAAATGTCTTTACTTGCTATTACATTGATCTTAAAACATATGACAATTATGTGATTCAACACATAATTCCTATGATCTCAGAAGAAAAACCTATACAACAGAAATTGAGGAATATTCATCCAAATCAAGAAAATCAAATCAAAATAGAACTGAACAAAACCCTCAATGCAAAACTCATTTTTCCAGTCAGGCATTCTAAATGGGTATCAAATTTGGTACCTGTTGGGAAGAAGAATGTCGATATTAGAATTTTCATTTATTTTAGGAATCTAAGAAAAGCTTGTTAGAAGGAAAACTTTCCATTACCAACCATGGAACAAGTACTACAGACAATAGTTGGTTCTGAACTTATGTCCTTTCTAGATGGATTCTCGAGATATAACCAAATTATCGTACGTCCATATGAAAGATTTAAAACTACGTTCAGGAATAAGTGGGGAAATTATGCCTATCAAAATGTGCCATTTGGATTAATTAATGTAGGTGCCACTTTTCATAGAGCTATGGACACAGCTTTTAGGGGGCTCATAAATAAAACAGTGGTTATTTATTTATGACATTACAGTCTTTTCTAAACAAGTAACCAATCATGTGAATGACCTAAAACAAGTCTTTGACTAATGAAAAAGGTATGGGATCTCCTGAAACCAAAATAAATCATTTTTTTCCTTAGATGAAGGAAATTTTTTAGGATTCATTGTGTCAAAAAGAGGAATCTATATTGATCCTGAAAGAATTGATGAAATTAAAAGAATTTTTTTCCCTCATAACAAGAAATCTATGCAGTCGTTTCTTGGGAAAATTAATTTGGTTAAAAGGTTTGTCCCTGAATTTTCACAAATAGTTTTACCATTATGTAACATGATTAAGAAAAATTATGTGTTTAAATGGGGACATAATGAAAGAGAATAATTTGATTTGATTAAACAATCCATTGTCAATGCTCCATTCCTAACTACCCCCAATTTTCTTAATCCTTTTACTTTATACACTTTTTCATTAAATATATCATACATTTTTGTTTTAACACAGCTTAATTACCAACAAATTGAAGCACCAATATAATTTTTTAGTTCCTATTTGCAAGGTGAAAAAATAAATTACACATCTGTTGAACAGCAAGCATTTGTTGCCTTCAAGTCTATAAAGCATTTCAGGCCACTTATCTTAAGAAAATCACACCAAAATCATATTTTCATTCTCTGCAGTGAGACAACTAATGATGCAAAAAGAATTAGGAGAGAAAAGGGCTAACTGGGTCACTGCTTTACAATAATATGATGTAGAAATTAGACCCTCTAAAATTGTTAGAGGTCAAGGTTTTTGTAGAATGCTTACAGGAGCATCCCATCTCTCATCAGAAGACAGGTAACAATGTGCAAATATCAGAGGTAAGCCTCAACGATGCGCAGTATCAATACGCTGATCTCATATTTTATTTGAAGAATGGATATTCTCTGAATCAACTCAGTTACAAAGCGAAACTAGCTTTAAGATTAAAGGCCAACCAATATGAATTAATCAATGACGTATTTTTTAGAAGAAATTTTTATTTTGTACTTCTAAGATGCCCAGAAAAATCTGAAGTAGAGAAAGTCTTGCAGGAACTCCATGATGGACTAGCTGGATGACATTTTGGAAAAAATACGACAACATAAAAAATCCTGCATGCAGGTCACTATTGGCCTACAATTTTGAAGGATGCTCATGAATATGCAAGTAAATTCAAAGTGTGTCAAAGTGAATCTGGAAGACAAAGGAAGTCAGCCTTCCCATTACAGCCAGTCAATATCAGACAACCATTTGAACAATGGGGATTATGTATAATTGGTTAGATTGCTCTGAAATCTTCCAAACGACATGTATATATTGTCATAGCTACAGATTACTTTACTAAATGGGTGCAAGAAATTCCATTAAAGGTAGAAAACTCTAATAATATCATTGATTTCATCGACCAATATATCATAACTAGGTTTGGCTTACCTACTGTTTTAATGTTTGATAACATATCTTCCTTCTCAAGAAATAATATGATGGAATTTGCAATTAAAAGAGGTTTTAAAATTAAGTATTCTGCAAATTATTACCCGCAAGGAAATGGTTTAGGAGAATCTACAAACAAGAACTTGATTAGAATAATTAAAAAAATTGTTGATCAAAAGCAATGAAATTGGCATAAGTCCTTAATCTTTGTTCTTTGGACAAATCAAATAAATAAAAGATCTTCTATTGGAACTTCTCCATTCAATCTTTTCTATGGAAAAGAAGTTGTACTTCCTACCAATGTAGTTATTCCCTCTCTTTCCTTAGTACAATTATTGATGAATCTCCTTCTTCTTCTTTACAACATAGACAATGTCAAAGTCTTAAGTTAGAAGAAAAAATAGAAAAAGCTAAACATACTCATGCACATCATCAAAAAATAATAAAAGTCTCATTTGATTCAACTTATGTTACTCCAAAAAAAATTCAAACTAGTGATTTGGTATTGAAATGGGACAAACCGCATGAGGAAAAAGGTAAATACACGAAGTTGCAAAAAATCTAGCTAGGTTCATTTCAAATAATTGAAGAAATAGGCCCATCGACATTCTTATTTCAAGATCTATCAAGAAAAAGAGATTCTTTGTCTGTTAATGGGCAGATTTTGAAAAAATACTTTTCATAGGAGGTAACCCCTTCTATTCCTTGTATACTAGTGTCTTTTTCTTTTCCTTAGAAAAATAAAAGTTGCTTAGTATAATTTTTTGGCTTTTCAAAATAAAATCTCCGATCATCCTTTTTTATTTATCGCTTATAGAAATAATAAGTGTTAAGAAAACAATCAAAATATCTGAAAGACAAATAGATTTTTTTCACTGAAATATGCAATTTCACTGAAATTATTTATTCTTTGATGAACTCTCATCCTTATATAGCATTATTATTCTATTATCAGTCAAGAAAAGAATATTTAACATAGTAAAGGCTCTTTTACAGAAAATCAATCTAAAACTCAACATTATCATCCACAATCCTCAAAAGGACCAATGATTCACCCCATCCGGGAAAACATATTAATTTTTAAAAGAAATTCAAAAATATTATATCTAGAAAAACTTGAAAGATAAAATGTCTCATCATGAGCTTGTTTACCATGTTCATAGGGAAATAGTTGAACTAATATTACCAATACTGCTTACCAAAATAGGGTAATGACTTGAGATTATATCAAGAGGACAAGGGGTCTCATCAAGAGCTATCTTGATCAGTTTAATTACAACTAGTGAATGGAATTTTCATCATTTGGTTACCAAGCCAAGAAAATGGATTTTAAGTAAATAAAAATATGATACAAAAATAAAATTTTCCAAAATTAGAATTTATTTTTGGAAATTGTAAGAAACACTAGATGGGATAATGAATCATTGTTGGGTAGAAGGTAACCCTGCCAAAAGCTTATTGCTTATTGGAACAGAAGCTCTACCTGTGATAAAAGAGTAAATATTTATAAAGCTGATCTGTAAGAGCCACCTGCTTTATATTTTTGAACTAAGTAAAGACTGATATAGATTCTCATACTTATAGCTTTAAAAGAGGGATTCTTATGAATTGTAAATTCCATTTCTTATTCAGGTATTATTTGTTAGAAATTCATTCCTGCAACTATTTTTATTTCAAATAAGTTTTAGAAATTTCAAAAAAGTTATTCAGAGATAGCTAGTTCTCCCAAGTGAATCGCCAATTGTTGTGCTATAAAACATCCCCCATTTATTTTAATAAATGGGGAACCTTTAGAAATGAATAGGAAATTTATTTTAATCTTTAAAATAAAAAATTTAGGAAATAAAGTTTTCTTTGAGTTTTTCCACTTTATTCCTTAGTGTGGATTGCAAACTGCATAGCCTACAACCAAAAAGACTTGAAAGCCATTAAGCCACGTGGGCTTGGAAATGCGCTAAGACTTTTCTGAAGTTATGTTTAAAACTTGCAAAAACTTTTATCACAGTTATAATTTTTTTATCGCATCACACCTCATTTGAATAATCAAAATTATAAAGTGATTCAGCAGAAGTTGCTATTACACAGACCCGACGAGCCAACATAGCAATAAACATAAAGCTCTAAAAATCCCATAAACTACAGCCTCTTGACTTCTTGAATGAGCACTTAGCATTTTGCACGACTTAACCAAAATTAAATTCATTTACTGCATAAAGGGTTGTGATGTGCAATTTGCGCAAATCGCATTTCACTGAATTTATGGGTAAAAATCACAAACGGTAAAATTATTTGTTTCGATATGCGAATGAATGGCATTTAATTACTCAAGGATGTGAAATGACTTATGTCATATCAAACTGAAATCCGAGATCTAATGTCTTAAATTTATTGATAGCTATTTCTTGTAAAGGTGTAGAAGATTTGATTTGAAATGATTATTGATGATTAATATCGTTTAATAGAAATAAAGGTTTTAATAGATTCATATCTATTCATGCATGTTTAACATAAACGACATATTTGTCTCTCTATTCTCTATAATTGGAATGTTCGCCCTGTTTACCTGAAATCAGGAAACCACTTGACAGAGTGAAGAATATTGAAATGAAAAAGAAAGGCGAAGAGATTGCTCAAATAGTCGAAGACGAAAATCCAAGGGTAATAACCAAAGTCACTACAACAGGCATGTCAGTTTCTTCAGATGTGACTTACTTCGACACTCCATGTTCATTCGTCCACAAGATAGCTACAAGGCCAAAAATTCTCCCTTATATAGACATGGTTAAGTGGGTAATTTACTGCTTAAACATAGAATAGAGAACATTCAAAGATTCAAAAGGTGAGAATATTGGGTCATTCAAGGCAGAATATTTACAAGCAATGTACTATCTACCCTCCCCGCAGCAGAAATATGAGAAGGCCTTTTTGCAAAGCTTTAGAGCAGAGCAACAAGACCTCATGAAAGTCATAAAAGAATGGAAGGAAGACCAGGGAAAGCTGAAGAGAGATAAACTTGGTATGTAGCCAATTGCCTAGATTCCTTCCCCTTACTCCTATGCTGCCAGTATGTTATATAGATTGTTTTTAAAACTTGATTCCACTAGTTTTTCAGTAGATTGGGTCCCATTAATTAACACAATCATCAATTCCTTAATTATGAATTAGGAAAATATCATATCTAAAAATTTAGCCAAACCTATCATGGAATATAGGAATAAAAGAGTGCTTCATCTAGAGATATACCTCCCTTTTATATGAGTGCCTATGTCATGGACGCAATCTTCTTTTCTTCTAGTTTTCCTACCATTGGATGGAAATGGACTACCCAAGACCCTACCCCAATCCACATTTACCATAGAGCCCTTTATGATTCATAATTCCATCTACATTTTTATAAAAAAATTCATGGAGTCATGTTGCCTATGCACCAGATGATATTCAATGAGAAAGCCCCTAGGGTTTCTAAAGAAGCTAGTAAAGATATTATTTCTGTAGCTATATGGTTTGCAGAAGAGAATTTTACATATGTCCTAGTATTTGGGAGTTATGCTTCTCCCCACGTCCTACCATATTATGTTCCTGATTAGTTACTTGCAAGAGATATATCCTTCTAGCTTGTTAATGGTATTACTAAACAGTTGAAATATGCTAAGAATGTCGTTTGGCCTAACTTCCCTTTACAGTGCGGTAATTTTTCACTTTTTGATATTGGCCATACCTACAAGGATGTTTCAAAGATTAATCTATTGAATTTGGCAGTAATGCCGAAAAGGTTGTATGATCCAATTGATGTAATTAAAAACTACATCAGAGAGCTCAAAATGAATCCTTTTGTACAGGAAATAGACAGATTTGATGATCTCTTCCAAGGCATGGAAAATTTTTCAGATATAGTTGAGTTTGCATCCAATCAACTCAACCAAGATGATTTGTAAGCCATACAAACATACATAAATAAGAGACTAGAGATAATCTCTCTTGACTTGATAACTGTTGAAGATGTCAATAGACCTACTCCAAATATCAGCTTGGATAATGAAGCAAAAGACATGTCTGAGCATGAATCGGGTTAATCAGAGCATCAATCTCACAGTTCGGATCATTCTGAAAATGAATCCAAATCCAGAAAAGATAGCCCAGAAAGTATAATTGATCAAGTAATCCAAGAGATAGAGATGCGGGAGAAAAGAGAAAGTAATGGAACATAGTCAACTTCTCAAGAAGTTCAACACATTCATGACACAGTTGATCAGTCAGAAAAGTCCCAAAAAAAAAAAATTGAGTAGTGAATGGGATGAGCTTTCTGAAGAAATAAAAAATTCTAAAACCATTCCTAATGCTGATCAAGTTAATATTTTCCAGACACCTAAACATTCCCAGAAGATAGTGGAGACTGTTAATCCACTACAAAATTTTCTATAATCACATGATCGAGACATCATACTAGCCTACCCTACAGAAAAAATAGTTTTACAAATTGAGGAAATCCCATCACTGGATATCTTCTACAGTCCTAGTCATAAGGCTATAGTCAAGATAAATAAAAGGAGAAGAATTGATGACACGGTCTCAGATCTCACAAATGAATCTGTTGACATTTTGTGGAAATATCTCTTAGTTGATCCTATGGATCATTTAACTAAATTATCGCAGTATGCAGGGGCATATGCTACTGCCACTGTTTATAAGCCTACTGAGGTTAAAATGTTGTTGAAACAAAAGGAAGATAGAATACAAGAACTAGAGAGACTATTAGATGAAGAAACATCTAACTCGAGTGAGAAAATGAAATCAAAGATGGCCCAATTTAAAAAATATTTCGAGAATCTTAAATTTCAGCATTAAGTAAAAATCACTGAGAAACAAGCACAACTGGAAGCGGCAATGACAAGGTTACAAAACCAACTGCAATTAGAGAAAATCATAAAAGAATCATTGGATGTAAATGCTAAGTTAAAGCAACAACAAGTATTTTTCCAACAAGCTTCTATTATTGACTTTGATTGCGACTCAAATGAAATATTGATCCAGCAAATAGCTATCCAAAAACTTGAATTTGAGAAGCTCGAGAAGAAAATCAACAAACACATTCAATGGTAAGAATCAGACTTAAGAAAGGAAGCTAATCTACCCCACGTAGATAAGTTCCATAAGCAGTTCTTATTCAAAGATTGGGAAGCACAAATAAAACAAGCAGAGAAAGCAGCAGCAAAAAAATCAAGATTATCAAAGGAAATTATTGAATCTGTATGTGAACAACTAGTGAGAGAAGAACTTATCAAAAATTGCACGTCTGAAGTGTTCTCAGAATTCAATCAGCTAGAAACACAGTGGAAGCAAAAGGCAGAAACTCGGGATGAAATAATTAAAAAGGTAAATAAGTTTGATCAAGAAAATTATTGGAATTTTTTGGCCAAGCATTATCATCAATACCAGATCCTGTAGTCTTTAATAGATTTAACAAGAATATCGTAGCCAATACTCTCAAACACAGTATTCAAGGGATAGATCAGATCGAGGATTTTGCAACTAGCTCATCTCAAGCCCATGCTGGATATTTTCCAACTTTGTGACCAAATCCAAAAGAAAGGGCGGAATCCATAAATTATATTATTACTTTATTTTCCTATATTGTAGTTTAAGTTAGTCTTACGAAAATGGTTGTTTGAAACCTCCTCTATATTTTTGTAATAATCTATTTTAGAACATAGTTAGTTTAGTATTTAAACCCCTCTCATGAATTTAGAGAAGGGATCAGAAATTTGTCAAAAACATTTGAAAAGAATGCACTATTGTAAGTTTGTGAATGCTTTGATGAATTAATGTGTTATCACCCAAAAAATTCAAACATTATTTTGACAAAGTTAAATAGGTTCATGGGTAAAAGTAGGGTTGTAGGATTCATTTTTAAGTTTGGTCAATGGAAATTTTAAATTTTTATGGTTTAAGTTTACCCTAAGGTCTAAACCCACTCATGTTCAAACTCGTTCATGTCACATCAGTCATCATTTTCTGACTTATTTTATTTTCCAACGTTTTTGTACCGAAACTTCCAAATTAGCCGAGAAACCACAGTTTCATAGCACAATGCACTACAAAAATTCACTTTTTGCTACGAAACTTCTCATATTTTCATAGCGAAAACAGGAAAATTAACACTAAAGGCGCTATGCAAGTGCGGTTTCTTGTCTGTCTTGTCATTCTAGCTATTAGGTGTCAAAAATAATTTGGAAAAGGATAAGCTAGATGATTTCGAGTCATGAAGGGATAAAATCAAGGTACATGCAATCATCATGTTCATTTTAGGTAATGTAGAAGTCATATGAGAAGACATTTAAACTGCAAATCCTTTCCTAATTCAGTCATTCTCATTTATTTTTCCTCCTTGCATAATATTTTAGCTCTGCAGAGTTATTGTACTAAGCCAAAGTTGGGGCTGGTTTCGTCAAAGGTTTCCTTTGAACATCATCAAGCAAGCCTACAAACTCATCAAGCGAGGTTGAACATCATCAAGAGAGGTTGAGTAATGCTTGGAGAAACTATGGCAGAGAAAAGAAAAATACACAAGGGTGGATAGTGCTTAAGATACAAACCTGCAGACATGAATTTGATTAATGAACCCCCAGAAATAGTAGAAGCTTTTAGAAGAGCACTTTTCCTACAGTTTTGTGAGAAATTATAGGGCTGTCATACACAGGTGTCCAAGGATTTTGCTATGAATTTCAATGGAACAACCACTTAAGTGGGAATACTCAATTTTTCCATCACACCAAAGGTTATTGCTGCTACTACAAAGATTCCAAGAGGTCAGGAGAACTGGTTCAAATGTTTCAAGTTTAACATGGAGCCATGCAAAGATTTTATGAAGCTAGAACATTTTGAACTCGACCTCACCAATGTTGTTCCAAGAAGCTGAATTAAAGACAACTATTCAAAATTTTTGCTCATCATACAAAAGTACTTTACATGTGAAGGGAGATTCCACAAAGTGTATTCATATCATTTCAAATTACTTCTACACTTTACTGGTAAGATTTCCCTTGATCTACCTTTTTATTTGCATAGAAGTTTGGAAAAATTGGGAGATAAGATCTAGTCAAAGTCTGAGGGGAGTGAGACTTCTTTATTTCGTCATGGTTTAATGAAATTATTGGTCTTATATGAACTTCAAAGGTTAGGGAGATATTGGTCCTCATTCTTGTTTGTTAGTGGTTTTGAGTTGGATGCTCTTACACCTTCAAGAACTCCTAAACCTAGAAAAATTCCATCACCACTAGCAGTAGAACAGAGCCAACCATTGGTAGAAAAACCAAATGAACCTATAAGAGTAGAATCAAGTAAGAAAACTATGAAGGAGCTAGAGAAAATGTAGATTCTTGACACACCGAATGTCCCACCTACAAAACAGAAGTCAAAGGTGGTCAAACTTACAAAACAAAAACAAACTGTTAGCAAACAAGGGACTAAAAGGATGACTAGAAGCTAGACAGTGGTTTTGGAAGAGAAGACAGTGGCTGTAGAAGATAGAGAAGAAGCTAAGGGAAATCTAGAGGATATTTTACATGCCATTGACATAGAGGAAACAACTATTTTCCAAGATGAATTCATAGAGGAAGGTGGGAAGAAGTTAAAGAAGGCTAAATCTGCAAAAAAAATTAGGTTTGAGGGAGAAGATGCAGGTTCCATGTTCCAAACAAGAAACCCTATGAAAAGGCATGCTAGTAAATTAATAGAGAGCAGCAAAGAAGTTCAAACACCTACTGAGATAGCTCAACTACTTCAAGAGATTATTGACCTCTCATCCCCCACAGTCAAGAACACGGCCAGCAAATCAAAAAAGGGAAAAGAGAAGGTGATAGAAAAAATAGAGTTGAAGCTCCTTGAAGAGAAATTGAAAATGGCCAATCAAGAAATTATTGTCATGAAAAAAGAAGCTAGGAAACACAGTGTTGAGAAAATTCAATTTGAAAAGATGAAATTTTTGGAAGAATAGGTTGACATTGTTTCTAAAACTTTAGACAATACACAACATCTTATCAAGTGGACAATTCCAGCAAGAATATATGCCAAGCATGTCAGAAAGGTGAATACTCATTTGAAAGCCACCAATAGAAGACTTAAAGACCAGGTTAAATACCTTCAAGAGCAACTTGAACTGATTTATGAACAATTAGAGAAAAAAGGGCTTAAAATGACAGTGATTGAAGAACCAATAGCCCAACCAATTGTAAATGAGGAAGAAATGCCTCAAGGAGAATAAGGTGAGTTTTTTTATGGTTTATGGAGGCTAATGACATGTTATATACAATTTTCTGGGACTTACAAGTTTCATATTTCAAAATATACAAAAAATCTACATTTTTAGCAGTTTCGTAACGCCTCTGGGCTTGAAGAGAAGCAAAGCGCTACGAAACTACTGTAGTTGTTTTTTTGATTTTTTGACCATTTTTGAATGCTATTAAGAGGTGAAATTGGTATGATGGATGTGTTCTATGATGATGAACGTTATGCAAAATGAAGGATTCAAGAATCTTGGGGTTAAAGGCATGTTTTGTAGTGCTACGAAAGTGCGCTACGAAACTGCCTTACTTTCGGAGCGCACTGTATTTCAATATTTTCAACAAATTTTGGAGCATATTTGGACATATGGATATTATAAAAGGGTTAAATACCATTTAAAATAGTTATTCAACACTCAAGGACCACGATTTGAAGATTAAATGACATCCAAAGTATTCGAGGAAGAAGAAGACCATTTGCCTAAAAAACAGGGTCTTGTTTCCTAGTCATGAGGAGGTCAGATAAGTGGTCATAAAGGGATGAATACCATCATCTCAATTTGACCATGTGAATGTATACTTGTAAAATAATGTAATGTTTTTAGTAGATAAGGTTTTTAAAGATAATAATGAGTAATTTGAGTCCTATTTGAAATAGGACTATCAAGTAGGATAGGTGTATGTTTGTCATTAAAGATAATGTTTTATGGTTATTGCAAGGTGTCATTAGGAAAAAATTCGATGTATCTAGCCTGGAGGTAGATCATATCATCATGCAACAACTCTATTAAAGGCCGTTGAGTTGAATTTGTCAAGGGTTGGAGACTTTTCTCAAAATTGCAGCTTATTGTAAATTGATTATTTCAGCAATACAAAGATTTGTTACTTGACCAAATTGAGATTCTGGAGGAGTTTTTAGTGCTTACCTATTATATATGTACCTTTTATGTATCTCACTTGCAATGGTTTTCATTTATATTACTCATAATTAATCCATGCGATGCTCTAACTTCCTTTATAGGTGAATTGACTGTGTATTTTCATTTTTCATGTGTGTATGTCCTATTACTAAAAACTCTGACCTGCCTGAACTTCCATGTCAAGTAAACTCACTGAATCACTGAAATTTTTGACTCCATAAGCCTAATGTCTACATGCTGATATTATTTTCAACCTACATTCATCATAACTAGTTTATTTCCTAAATAGATTTAGCCATCTATATCTTTATTCCATATCATTAACCCTTGAGAGAGCCCTCTCAGATTGAGGAGGCTAAGTCTCAGTCAAAACATTGGTTTGAAACAGTTGCATGAGATTTCCTGATTAGCAGCCTATCAAAAGCAATTTTTTGGTAACATAATGGAACACATATGTTATCTTTTGACAATTAAAGTTGTTTAACTGATGTTGCACTACTGTACTCTTTAAATTTCTTGAAATTGAAGAGGAGAAAATCAATTATTGTCAGTTTGCATGAGTAGAACTTTGTACATATGGTACTTTTATTCACTTTTATTAAGTCTTGCTTTATAGATTGACAATCATATTTTTATTGCATTATATATTTAAAACATTATTATATATGAATGTTACATGCACTTCTGTTCTAATATTTGTCTGTGATTTATTATTAAATATATAATCACACATATGAATGCGATATATTTTTCACAATTCTTCTAGTCAAAGTACTTCTTAGAAGAATTATCTTACATAATTTTCATCTCTTTCAACTGCTAAATGATCTATATTAATAATAGTTGAATGATATCTCTTTAAACCGCATAAAGGAAGAAACACCTTGGGTGTATAGTACAATAAATAGTTTAGATAGATGCATATGATTTATTAAAGTCATTCTCCATTTTCATGTTGTATAATCAAAACACACCCTCAAAATCATCCTTATTGGGAATCTGGTCCCATTATCCCTAGTCAGAGCCACTACACCAAATGGAAAAGGAGTTGCTTTAAGGTCTGGACCAGGTGGTTCCCCCCCATGTTTTGGCGGAAAAATTCTGAGGCCTCAATAGAGCCTCTTCCTCTCTTTATGCTAAAGAGCCTTGCTCTCACCTAGGCCCCACCAAACTGTGCTTCCCCTCTTGGCCATGTTGTCCCTCTTTTTCTGAGCTGTCATGGGCCTACGCTTGCCACGTGGCCACCTCGACCATTGGGCCCCACGCTGTCACATAATAATGTGCTCAAGTGACTTTAGGGAATTTTTATCTCCAAAAATAGATATTCCAATTAGTTACATGCTAATTTTGGAATATTACAGGTTGGTACTTCAACCAATGTCCCCCTTTCACTGTTGACCCTTGCTGGTTTCTTGTTAAATAATGAAAAACATCTTGTTGTAACAAATCAATCTCTCTGTGCTTGGAAAGATTGATTGATGGCCTTCCCACATAGAATCTCATTCCTCCTTTGAAATAACATGCATTTGATGCAAGATTCTTCTTGGAAACCACTTTTCCAAGTTTATCCCATATGAGTGAACTATAGCAATGAATTCAAATATAAGTGATAAAAAGAAATGAAATGACAATTATTTTACCTCCATGGTACCAAATTCCACATCTAGAAGAATGTATTTGCCATCTTTTTTTCTTCTTGGCATCATGCATCATATACTCTACAAAAGTGTTGTTGTTTTTACTGCAAAAATCCTTATCGAGGATAAAATAAAAAATACTTTGAAATAAACGAATATAAGTTGCACATGGAGGATACTTTGTAGAAATTGAGTGTTGAACACATTTGTACATACAAAATGTTTTTCCACTACTCTTTCAATAGTTTTAAAAATCCTTTCTGACATAATTAAAGAGAAATTCATTTTACAACATGGAGAAACTTGACACCCAAATTTTCCATTTTAATTGACTAACAACCGAGAAAAACTAGCATAAACATGCTAAAGAAAACAATGTTGCATGTAACTGATTTATTCATGAATTATCACTTTTACAAATTACCCACTATAGGGATATGCAACTAGTGCAAAGAAAAACTTACAACCTTCAACTGGAAAAATAGTCTGAACAATTCTTACCCAACATGGTGATTGAACCCTCTATTTGAACTTTTCCTTCTTCTGAAGTTTCTTCATGGATGGTCGCATATTTTGCCACTTTTGATTTTGTCTCTTCATTTTCCGGTGCTTGCATAACTTGCTTTACCTTACCATGATGAAGTTGTGGAAACAATTTCCAACACTTCTTGATCTAATGCCCACTGATATTGCAGTGAGTGCAAAAGTTCCTTTGAGCTCTTCTTAGCGTACATGCCTTTTTCTTTGATTGATTTTTCCTCTTCTCATTCTCAATCTCAAGAGACATAAAAATATCCTTGATGATGGATTTTATTTTTTCACACTAATCTACACAATGGTTAAAATAAATGAAAAATGTGCATGGAGACATTCTCCTCAACATGTCACTCAAATCAGTAGGTTTTTTTCCTTTAGGAGATGCATTTAAATGAATAGGATGAATATACCTTTTCTTGGCATCCTTTGGCTTATGATTCCTAGATGATGAACTTGCATTACAAGAAGAACTTGAATCAAATTCTTCTTCAAATTTTTCATCTCTCTCTAGAGATACCTGTAAGTCTCTTTTGTATTTAGAGAACCAAGCAGGTACTATTTCCAGATGCAAAGTCCAACAGTTTTCCTTTTCATGTCCTCTTTTATGGCATAAGCTACATGATACAATATATTTTTCATCAAAAGACCATTATTTTGGTGCAACATAACCCGAGCCTTCATACTTAGCTCTTTATTTTACCTCTATTGAGTTCTTGATGCCTTGTTGATTCACACCAAGACCTAATCCTTGTAAACCATATTTTCCAAGAGCTGAGACCCAATACCTTTGTTGTGACTTTCAATGGCTACAAAATAATTTACATTAACATATTCATGTAAATAAGTAGCATATGCATTCTCACCATTTGTCTCATCTCTTTATTGAGATACAAATATGGTTTCATACTCCTTTCTAATTTTGAAGGTGTCCTCTTGGAGTCCTTTGTTCTCTTCTTTTAGCTCCTTAACATGAGGTGTTGATTGAACCTCATACTCCACATCATGTAGACAAAAGGCACAAACATTTCCATATTCCATCTTGGAAGGACTTTCTACATTAGAATTTTGCATCAAAGTTGTATAAAAATATGAAGTTTGTGGAGATGATGGTGGTTTATCACCATTATTTTTACCTTATTCTTTCATTGGAGAACCTTATCCTCTTCAAGATCTTGAGCCTTCACCCTGCAGTTGTGAGTTCCTCTCTTCATAGAGGACCCTCACCATTTATGACATGTGCCAAAAATCCTTTTTGAAGCTTTCATATATTGTCAAGCTTATAGGCTCTCCTCCTTGAGACATGCTTACCAAAGCCTCAGAAAGCTTTGGAGATAAAACTTTAGGTGGAGCTTGTGGCAACACTGGCCTCCTTCTCCTTGTTCCCACTTGGGAATCTGCACCAACAATATTTCCTTCTCCTCTCTAGAGCATTAACCTTGTAAGTATTTTTTCCCTCTTTGAACAAGCAACACAAGCTAACAATCACCCTGCAGCTCTGATATCAACTTGATCTAAATATGGACAAACTAGTTTTGTTTTTCTAGTTTCCTCATCAGTATAAAATGAAACTATTCTTCAGAATTGTGTGCATAGATTTGAGAATGAAGGAAGATTACTTCAATGGTTTCCTTTAAGTGTTATTCAATGAGTATAATTGCATGAACAAATAGCAAATCATGAAATCATCATACACTTGAAAAGAAATGTGCATCATCACAACAAGACAAGAACCATTGATCAAGGAGTTCACCCCTCCTTCGCTACATCTCCTTTGCCTGTCAACATGACTAGATCACTCTTTTATTTGGTGTCAAAATTACATATCATTTTGCTTCCAAACACATGTGACTACTGCCCCTCACGGTAATGTTGTCCTACAAAGAACTCTCACAATATCAGCAACACAACATGTCTCCAACATAGATGAGAAGTTTGACTTCATGAATAAATAATTCAAACCAGAGATGAACCATGCTAGTGACAGTTTCTGCAAAAAGTGTTTTGGAATTGGGAAAACCCATACAAGGTCTCATCCTTTCTAAACATCCTCCAAAAATGCTTCGAACATCTGATTGATCCATACACCTTACTTGTCAAACCTGCAATGTGACCGTGAGTATGTGCTCAAATAAGTAACCAAAGGTTACCAAAGCATTTAGAAGACCTAAAAACCCCTAAGTAGCCTCTTATCACTCTAGAAATGGTATTTAGGTGAATCATACATGGCCTCCTCTCCAAAAATATCCAAAAGTATTGAAAATTTTTAGAATAGACTCTTTTTGGGCCAAAAATGGTCGAGATTTTCTCAAGTTATGGCTTCTTCAAATTTTCCCTAGGAAACCTCCTCTAAAACTGGAGCAACTCCAATTAACTCCGCTAATTTTGGAGTTAGTGCCGAATTTGGAAAACTTCGCCATCTTCTCCACCAAGATAGGACTGGTTAGTTATTGGATAAGCTTGGTTTAAGTTTTTTTTATGCACGCTAAGCGTGTTTAGGTGAGCCTCTGCCATGTGGTT
The DNA here is from genome assembly GCA_034641835.2 of Pinus albicaulis. Classification (NCBI taxonomy): domain Eukaryota; kingdom Viridiplantae; phylum Streptophyta; class Pinopsida; order Pinales; family Pinaceae; genus Pinus; species Pinus albicaulis. Next base: position 1,095,300,963 of record CM076581.1, read on the forward strand.
ATAACATATAGGTCACATGTATGAAGGGGAAGGCCTGGGGGGCTAGACCCCTCCTCCACCCAACGGTGAAAACCTTTGAACACAAATATAATTTGCGACCCATATATTTTAAGTCGTAAGTTGGTGGTTTATTGGTATGGTTGTGCGCTTTCTTGGAGGAGGTCGCGGGCTTGAGCCATGACCTCCGTCGTTCCGCCCTTCATAATTTTGCTACAAAATACAACATATGTTTTTTACCATCGTATAATATTTCACCCATAACTTAGTCCACCAGAGGGGGCACGTGGCATCCCTTGGCTGAACCACATGTCCACCTCTAGTTGGACTATTTTCGACCAATAAAAAAAACACATAAAACAAACCAACTTACAAAAAAACCACAAAATGAAACTTGTCATAGTGTCATTGGACAAAATGAAGGAATATTCCCATAATATTCTTTTTTTTGCTAACTAGGCTACCCAAATATCATTTTGTCAGTTCTGCACAAGTTTTTGTTATTTGTGAAAATGAACAATAGGATCTAACTTTCACATAGGGAGTAATTTTTCGAAGAAACAAAGTGCGCCGAAATCAGGGCGACGAAACCTATCCCATCTTTTAGCTTCCACTCCGTTATGAGAACTTTGAAATTTTAGCAAATTTTTGCCCCAAATTCAGTTTCTGATCATTATTGAATTTCAATTTAAATTTATCCACATAGTGATAAGGGAATTTATATACTTATGCCCACATGAAGATACATCTAAGTTCTCCTCTATGGGATGATTTGAAACTCGACTACCTTACAAGGTATCTTGTATAAATTTTTAAAGAGGACCATAATTTCTAAATTATTTGTTGGGGATGGAGTCGATATATAACTACTGCTTACAGATTTTTGGTAATTTTTTCTCTATATATTGCTACTTATGTACTTTCAATTGAATAATAAAATCTAATTTTGATAAAAATACACAAAATGTTAATAGAATAATATTAAAACATGTAAATTCAATGATACAATTTCTAGACATCTTCCTTACAACAACTAATCAATGATTATCAAGGATAAAAAAGAGCCACCAATTATCAGGGAAGATGAGCTTTCTGAGTTTTCTATAATATTGCGCTGAGGACTTGTTGGCTACATCGATGCCATTCAAACATCTCTTTGTCAACATATGTTAAACAAAGAGGAGAAACTCATTGGAATCTCAAACTAAAAATGGAATCAAGCTTCGAGTGGGTGTAATTGTGGGACATTAGCGAAACCTATAAGATATGAAACACTTTAGCCTTGAATATTTCCCTCAAAAGTTCAAGCTGGAAAATAATGAGAGTGTTCCTATGATCAACTGTATCAAGGAGTTTGGCCTTACAATTCCTCTACATGTAGAAAAGATCAGGGAAAATTTTAAGGATAAAAATTTATCTTAAAGTTCAGAAGCATTGGTGAATCTTACTAGTCACTAATATGAAAAATGAAAAATGTTTGGGGATATTTTTTGTAAAAGTACTTAGATTTATAATAATTTTATAATATTCTAAATACATTTTTTGTGAATTTTTACATAAAATAATTTTATACTATAAAATTTGGGCGAATAACTTTTAGAAAAAAATGGAAATTGAAGAATCTTTTTTTTTTGAAAAAGAATGGAAAATTAACCCACTTGCAAATATTAGCCCCTAAAATTTTCTCTCAAAAAGATAGATCAAAACATTCACAATAGTGTTGACAAGTTCTTCATACGGGTTAGACTTCATGTTTAAATATTGATTTTTTTAACCTAGTCTCCATATGTGTAATTTTTTTTACAGGGTATTTATATACTGCATATATCTATATATGTAGATGTAGATATATATATATATATATATATATATATATATATATACTAGGTTGTGTATTTTTTCTTTCACAAGAAATTTATATACTAGGTCCAAATGTGACTGGAAACATTGTTGGAGTCCATTTAGGAGGTGGAATGAACTATAATCAAACCCCTCTACATCGTTTTGGGCATTCTATTGTCAAAATTGTCTTCAAGGTTCTCCATTCCAAGAGAACAAAGATAGAGACTAAGACTAAATAGAAATAACAAGATACCAAAACAACAGACAATTTAATTCACATTTAATTCCCCGTTCAAACAACGGAAATTTTAATTAGCATTTAAATTAAACCTTTCGTTAAGGAAAATACTGAGACTAAATATAAATGAATTAAAGATACCAGGAATAGTGTGATTAATTGATATAGATTTTCAATATTCTAAAAGCGCTAACCTAAACCCTAATGAACCCTTACTTTAAAACCTAAACCCACAGTGCAACAAGAGCTGAAATTCCCAACAGAGAGTTCAAAGTGTTGAAGAAACACATATTTTGTCTTGTGAAAGTAATTGATACAAAACTGGTGAAAGTAATTGATACAGATTCAAAAAACTTAGAAAACCATACCCTAAACCATGTTGAACCCTACCCTAAACCCTAAACACACTATGCATGTTGGACTTGGCCCCCGTAGGACCGCAATTTTGATAAAGATATAGTATTTTTGTAGTTTTGAGTTGTGCGCGCTAAGAAATCCATAGGTCAAGCGGATTTGGGGCAGGTCAAATCCCCTTCATGAGTTGTAATGGGAAAAAGAGTAGATCTAAGAGTGTCAAACCATGGTTTGTGGACCTTAGATGAGCACAGGCTAAAGATATAAATAGAAGTTTAGATCGAGCTAGATATATAAGTTCGAAGTAATTTTTTATAAGATTATGATGTTCTGAGTTGTGAAGAGAATTTGTCTATGTTTGAAAGGCTCCTGCTGGCTGTGTGCGTAGAGACCTTAGTCCTGATGTGTGTCGACCCTCCCAGCTATGTGCGTAGGTAGAACTAAATTATTCTAAGGAGATTACAAAATGTTAATGAATAAAGAAGTGTTTTGGGATAACTTTGAGTATCAAATGCGTCAGTGTTTCACTTTATGATCTGTTTCTATGTATTATTTTCATTTACTTCATCAAGTGTATTGTCTGTGTTTCGATCAGTTGTGTACCTTATTTTCTGTCTTATATGAAAGTTGAATGTATATATCTATTATTGTAAGAGCTGAATGTCACATTACTAATACTGTTGAAGGGATTGTGAAGCCCTTATCTGTGCGTGTGTAGGATAGCATATGTAAATTAATCTAGATCTACCAGTTAGGGTTTCTTTTGTGAAGGCCAAACTGCTATTATTATAGATCTGAAGACACACACATCCTTTAATTCTCTCTCAGGCTGTGGAAACTTGGTTCCAACACCCCCCCATACTGCTTCGGGTGAGACTTTGACTTGCGCAAGTAGGTCACTATTGAAAGGGCTAGTAGTAAGAGGGTTTTTTTGGTTAAGCTTAACTCTAAACATGGGACAAGACCCCTCAAGCCAGCAAATAGTTATGTTACCAGGACCGACATCATTTTAAGAGAGATTAGGTGATGTGGCGGCCATCAAGGCTTAAGTTAGAAGACTGTTTTGAAAAAAAAAATCAGAAATTTTCCATTAAGGAAAACAGAAGTAAAAAGTTGTCCACTGAAGATTGGAAACATAAGTATATTTTCACAGAGGTTCACAAGATTTTGTTTGTGACTTTTGTGCAAGAATTCCAAGAGTGGTTATCAATATTAACTGAGTTCCAAACCTACTAGAAGGATGATAGGGTCACTCAGTGGACACCTGATTTGATCCAAGAGTTAGAGTAGACTGATAACTCCATCACCCACAATTTATATTATTGGGTTGACAGAATTTTAGGTGGGTTTGTAACAGAGTTTGCAGTAGATCAATTTGTGTCTTATTTTGAAGCTGAAAGGAGGTTCTTAAAAAGACTTAGAGGTAAATTCATACGCTTGACTTTTCCTTTTTTAATTAAGATGCTATTTTGTGAAAAAGGTGTTTTGTGTAGTCACATTGAGTGAATCACACCAAAAAATATACAAAGCACTACGCATAGCAGAAATTATTATCGGGTTAATCAGATAGGAGATAGATATATATACAACCCTATGAGAAACTCACTTGACAGCGATATAGAAAGCAGTGAGGTTGTGCACACTGGAGGTAGCCCTCCTACTACTCCACATTCAAATTCGTGTAGGGGTAAGACATCGCATCCCCTGTCTCCACCACCACCAGGAGAATATATGACTATGCATATGAAGCTACCCACCTTCAAGGGTGTGGGAGATGAGGACATAGATAGGTTTTGGTTTGTTGCAAATGTCCTCATCTCCCACACCCTTGCAAAATTTTAACATTGATGTTGTCAAGAGAGTGTAGCTGGATATGGAATTTGAAGGTTGTGTGCTGGACTGGTTTATGGGATATATGTCTCAGCATGCTAATCCTGATGTTGATGAGACCAAGGATGCTTTGAAGCAGCAGTTGAGAAAGACAAAGTCCTAATCACAGTGTGTGACAGAATTGAAATATATCGAACAAGAGCCAAATGAGTTTGTTTCAGAGGCAGATCAGCGGCTAAAGCATACTATCAGTGAGGGAGCATTCATCTATGATGATAAGAAGCATAAGGAATGGTTTATTTACATGCTCTTGCCACATCTAAGCAGGCCTATGAGCCAGCATAACATTGACTCTTAGGCCGAAGCCCTTAAAATATTCTATGAAATTGGAAGTTGTGCCCAGAGCTAATGACCAATTTGGAAGTCTGCAAATCCAAAATCAATTGGAAGCAATGCACTTGGATATCTAGAACCTGTGTAGAGACATAGGAAAGAAAATTGGCACAAATGTATGGTGAATACATCATAATGGTTCTGGCCACACAAAAGTTCACTGTACCTTTTTTCAAGATTACATGCATGGAGGAGGGCCAAATCCATTGCACCATAGGGATGTTGCAAGGCCGAGTGGTACTCCCCAACTATGATGCATTGACTGTAAGGTAGCTAGAAGGAATGAAATAAACCATTTTTCTCAATTAGGAAGTTATGTGTCAAAACTGAAGCAACAATGGTGTAGGTTTTGCTCTTCAATTGGTCATAATGAGCACAATTTCCCCACTTTCTAGGTAATGATGAACAATGCCAACCTCTATAGGGTGTAGACCGACCCATCTTCATAAAAATATCCCTCTGGGAAGGAAGGATCTCCAACAAAAGGAAGGGGTGGAGGGATAGGTGGAGGCTCAAGTCATGGAAGAGGATAATTAATTTATTATAACTGTGGAGATGTTGGACACTATGCACATGACTACCTTAACCCTGCATGAAATTCTTGCCGGTATTGTAGATAATTTTATCATGTTACTGAAGATTTTCCTATCTTAATTGCTAGAATGCAGAAAAAACAACAGTAAACACCTACACAGAACATACAAATGGTTAAAGTTGAACCGCATCATGATGATCCAAGTGTAAACATAACTACATGCACTGGTGCTTCCACCGGAGGAGATGAGGGAAAGAAGGCTGATGCAGAGCCATAGACCAGGAAGGCCTCTGAAAATAAGGAAGGAGTCAACCTGCAGAAGGAAAACGAGACTTTTATCGAAGCGATGAAGGATTTTGCTGTTACAGGTGCCTCCACATCCAAGTCAATCATGGAAGAAAATATTGATGATGAAGTTAAAATTTTCCTACAAGCCTGCATTAAGTTGTTTCAAAATAAAAAATCAGTAGAAAATATTCAGGCCTTGATATATAGATGTGCGGATAAGGAGTTGCCTTGAAATGAGAGTAATGATTTGAACAAGATTCATACGAATAAGAAGAGAATTGGTCCGGTGATGTGCATGACCATGCAAATTGGAGAGTATGAGATGGATCAGGTCATCTTGGACTTAGGGTCTAATCCGAATTTTCTACCTAAGTAGACTTGGAAAAATATGGGCGAACCAAATCTGGAGTGGTCCACCATTCAGTTGGGCATGGCTAATCAACAGAATATCATTCCACTTGTGAGGCTTCCACAGGTTTTGGTAGACATTGCTGGAGTAAAGGCACATGCAGATTTGGAAGTAATACAAATTTTGGATGATGCAGACCCTTACCCTATTCTGTTGAGGCTGGATTGGTCCATCGATATGGGAGGTATCATCAACCTGAAGCACAAAAGCATGATATTTGAAAACGATGGTACCATGGTAATAGTACCTTTGGATCCAGCAAAAGGAGAAATATATATAGAACCAATGTGTGAAGGAGATGATGTCAACTATATCTACAAGATTACTATGAGAGATGAGGATTGGATCAACCCCACGGCTGATGGAATGTTGAATTGGGAAAAGAATAGCTCGTGTTTCTCAAATTCAGATGGGGAAATGGAAAACTGACAGAATCAGTTGCATGATCTTTCTTCCTTGCCCTGCCTCAAGATCACTCAAAATTTCCAATGCATCTCCTTGGAGGTAAGAGAATTACCTTTTTTTTTATGGTTCTGATAGTGTTGTATTATTTTTTGAAAATTTGGAAAAGGTTGTCCCAGAAGAACAAAGGTTTTGGGCACTTGATCTAGATAGGTAATCCACTCCAACACGTTGGTGGGATACACATAAATGAATATTTAAGGATTGGGAGGAATGCAGTAAAATGATGAAGTTGCGCTTTCAGCCGCCCACTACCTAACCAAGTAATATTTTCTATGGTTAGGGGTGACCTGTGCAAACACCTTACCACATGGATGGAGGTTTGGAACGAGAAGACTTTGAACAAATGGGTTCATATGTTTTTCCATTCGTTGGGACCAATACCTATCACATGTTATTTGGAAATGGATTTGGGTTGAGGGACTCACCATTGGATTACAATGATTGACAATTTTCATTCAACCCTTGGCTTGGTTGGGGGATCAGAGGGATTGGACGAAGCCATGAAGGATATAAAAGAACTTATCTTTGATGATTCCCAACCTCAGGTAGAATGTGTTGCGCCAGCATGGGAAGCATAGATGCAAGATATTTTTCACCGTAGGAACCTGTCAATAGAAGATAATGAGGAATATCTAAGAAATATCAACATCCTTGAGTCTAAGGGGCAGCGCGCAGTTGCAGGACCCTTATTGGGAATGGTGAATGTAACTAAGCTTATGAAGCTAAAGGAAGTCAACATTCGAACAAAAGAACAATCCAAGTTGGAAAAAATAGGATATGATCAGGATGATGACATAGTGGGAAAGATTGTGGAGATGCTAACAGAGTATCAGGACCTGTTTTCCATGAAGTTATCTAAGCTTAAATTAATTGTAGGAGATTTAGGCGTTATGAAGATCACTCTAAAACTAGATTTTTGCCCTGTCAAGCAAGGACCATACCAATTAAATCCTAAGTATAAGCAGAAAGTTAAAGAGGAACTAGAGAAGATGTTTGTTGCGGGAATCATCGAGCTTGTGGAGTAGTCTGACTAGGTGAGCCCCATGGTTATTCATGAAAATAATACCAAGGGAAGGATAAGGATTTGTGTATATCTACGCAAGCTGAACGACGCATTTGTGTATGACCCCCTCCCTACTCCATTTTCAGATGATATCTTGGATAAGCTGGGAGGAAAAGAGGCTTATTCTTTTACTGGTGGATTTTCAGGGTATCATCAGATCATAATTGCATCATAAGATCAAAGAAAGACCACCTTTGCAATGGAATGGGGTTATTTTCAATACATAGTCATGCCTTTAGGATTGAAGAATGCACCTGCTATATTATCACGTGTAGTAGTATTTGTGTTCAAATAATTCATGCACAAGTTCTTGGAGGTGTATTTTTATGACTGGACTGTGTTTGGGATGGTAAAGAAGCATGTGTCCAACCTGCACATGATGCTTGAAACTTGTAGGAAGCATCTGATTTCTCTTAAATTGAAGAAATGTATATTTTTGTTCCTTTTGGAATCTTGTTGGGCCATATTGTGTGTTAGCAAGGGTTTATGGTAGATCCAGCCAAGATTGTAGTTATTATCATCCTAGAAGTCCCTACTAATGAAAAATAGTTGTGCTTCATTCTGGGACACACCGGATATTACAGAAAATTCATTCAGGGCTATTCTCTATGTAGAAATTATACAAACAATATGTATACCAATTGATTCAATCCGATCATGAAATATTCTAGAGAAATATATTGAATCCTTCTACAATTAATTTTTGGAAATAAAACATGATCGCACAATCACACCAAGTAAGAGAAAGAAGAAATGAATCACACAACATAGATATTTTTCTTGGGGAAAGCTTTCTACTCAAAACCCCTCTATCTATATTGTATAATGAACCAAGGAATCATGAAACAATACAATACACTCTTCTCACAAGATTTTGTTGCACTATCCTGGCTGTCTCACACTAATGTGCACAAAATTCGGCTAGTACGTAGCCAATTCTCAACCTACCTTGCTTACACAATCCCTAGGAAATTAATCCCTATTACTTAGGATAATTAGCCTTCCTTGACTACGCAATACATCATGGGCATCCTATGGTGTATATAATTGTGCCCGGGAAATTTTCTATAAATACAACTGATAGATACTTCCCTTTAACCTCTCTCTCGACTGGGTCTTCATCAAAAGTTACATGCATGCAGCTATTAATAGTAAATCATCAGTCACTTCACAGATCATTGCATGTGAATTAAATATTATTTAATTCACTTGACATCTCGCTAGTGCAACAATCAATTACAAATAGTTAGACTGGCTTTAACTCACTTAATTGAGTTAACTGGTTTCTCGTGCATTAAACTAATACACTAACTGCAACTTGGACTCTAAAACAAATGGAATCACCCTACATGCCTCACCAACCACCCTCAACTCAAATTTCATGAGCTAACTGAGTTTATCACACATAGTTAACTATTACAAGTGATTATGAGATATGATTACAATTTATTGTCCAATTTATTTAAGGATAAATAAATTTAACTCATATTTATTATAATTTAATTTAGAAATAATTAAATCAAAAGCCTCCATGGTAGCCATTTTTGGATGACATTTTTTGGATATTGTTTATATATGCCAATTTCACTGTTTCTTGTTGCAAATTTCAACACTCCCTCTCAACAAGAAAGGAATCAATATGTCCCGATCGGGTGCCTTTGGAATGTTCTTGCATGCAACACTTCATAGTGTTGTTCGCACATGCAACTCAACTGAAACTGAATAGCCTCCAAACAACTAAATCAGTATAATGCATATGTCATCATAGTCTTCTGACTATTTTATCCTACTGCACATGTTTATTGAACTCTCTGCGCTGCTGACATCTGCATCCATGCACTCTGCATTTTTTCCAACTCTGATCTGTGCTCCAGTATCTGACACCTATCGCTCTAATTTTTGTCTTCCTGACATCTAACTGCATCAATCTAACTGATCCTTCCTGCTACTACTATACTATGGGCTCCTCGTAGCTAGGTTCGATCCATGAGACACACCATCTCAATAGACCCTACCCAAATTTCTTATTTGGATTAATTCTGCACATCGCCCCACCTCACACCTGGAGGTATAGCTACATGTACTCCCTCTACCCTTCTGGCTTGAAATTTCTCCCTCCTAGAGGTCTCTACTTGAGTGGACTCTTCCACTCAGTCTCATCGTTGCTTCTCTAATTGTGGTTGCTCCACAACCTTATAAAAATGCTTCTGAGGCTAAAAGTTGAGAGATAATTGCTCCCTCTCAACCACCAAGTCACTATCCACTTCTTTACTCCTCAAACCCTTGCATGCATCCTCAACCTCAAGAGCATACAAGTTCTTGAATCTAGAACCAATCTGCTTCACCTATCCCATGGCTATGTTTTTAAGGAAAACTTTTCCTTTTCTCAACATCACTTCATAGCCACGGTCAACCGATACTGCTACAGAGACAAGATTCTTCCATAGGCCTGGAACATACAAAACATCTGCTAGTCTGAGAGGGGAGCCAAACTCCCTCTGAAAGGTAAGTGTACCTATCCTGATCACACTATACCTCCTGTCATCTCCAAACTCTATGCTTTGTTGGAGTTGTTAGGAATCTGTAATTTATTAGAAAGATTGGCCGAGTCCAATTACAAAAGCAACATCGTTTCAACCAACTTTGGGATTCTAGGATCTAGCCCTCCTGAATCCAGAGAGGAATCTCTATATGAATGAGTTTAAAGATGCGATCTTTAATAGCTGAAATTATGATATTAGGCTAGTTATGAAGAGCTTGGGTTTTGTTTTGTTTTGGTTGAGCAAGGACATGATGAAGGTGAAGGCAATTTACAAAATGAAGGGTGAAGGTGTCTGCAGATGAATGAATGATTTGGCTGACAGAAAGGAAAATACAGTTTCAACCCATTTGGCTATGGAGTCATAGGAGGATTTTAATTGGACAGCAGGTTTCAAGCAGGATCCATGGGGCAAGTCACTTATGTCAAATGATCTCTTAAGGTGATTTTATGGAATGAAAAAGATAGGAAATGAAGAACAAACAAATGAAGGTATAGTGAAACAGCCTAAGATCAAATAAGTTCTTTTCAACTATGTTGCTTCAACATGCACTTAAAGAAAAGCATGAGAGTTTTCTCAGATCAGGTTAATACCTTTAAACTAGCCTGCTTTGAAGTTCTTTCAGTTAGAAAACATTAAAAGATAGTTGAACAGCTTAAGATCAGGTAAGTGCCTTTAAACTACCCTGCTTTCAGCATATTCAATAAGGAAAACATAAAAGTATTTCAAGATCAGGTTAGTTCCTTTAAACCAGCCTGCATTGAAGTACTTTTAATAAGAGAACATTTACAAAAACAGTTGAAACACTTAAGATCAGGTAAGTGCCTTTAAACTACCTTGCTTTCAGCATATTCAATAAGGAAAACATGGATAACAGTGACAAAGAGCAATTTAGATCAGGCAAGTGCCTTTAAACCAGCCTGCATTGATGTACTCTTCAAAGATAACGTTCAAATGAAGAAAACATAGACAATAAAGTTTTCAGTGAGAGTAGGGTACCGTAGAAAGTAAATCCTAGCTCTATGTTTGCTGCTCTTTATCATAGAAAATGAACAGAATGAAAAAATTAAGAAAAATAACAATTGACAGTGAGGAACACATCACCATTGACACAAATCAGGATCCCATAAATCAGTAGCTTGTATTTGATGTTCAAACCGGTTACAATCAGCAAGCCCAGTGGGTCTCTACAACTTCAAACTTCTCATATCAGCTTATGTATATTTAAGTTACAAACAAGGCATCAGTCGCTTCAGAATAACTATTACATGCATTCAAATGTCCAGAGACCAACATTTTCTGATCTTATACAGAAGTATTTATAGAAGAATGAAGAGGTGGGAGGATTTCCCAAGGGTCAAGTATTATTAATTATGTAATCAATGCAATTCCTGGCCTTTGGGAACCAGGCAAGGGATAAGGTGGGAAGGTAATCATTTATAACTTTGCTTCATAACTCTGTTTGTGTCTTTCGAGGCCTAATGATTGAAAAGATCTACTTCTGGACTGTTCTTTAACCTTTAAAATAACATTGCTGACAATTTGGAGATAAGACCCTTGTTCAGTATTATTTTTTTGGCAGCCTTTGATTTCCTGTGAGGCTGTAGGTGCCTTTTGAAGCTAGAGAAGGTTCAATTAGCCTCTGTTTTGGTGTCGAAGTAACTCTGCAGCCATTCTTTGCGTTAAAGTCTCCGCAAGAGTAACTCTTCGGCTGCGTTTGAGACAAATATCTGATCCTGATCAATAAATTTGGCCTCTGATTGAATACTTTGAGGCACAGGTGGCATTTCAGTAACTAGAGGGATCAATTTGCCTCAATTGCGGCGGTGGAAGCGCTCTTTTCGATAAAACCCTTAAAATATTCTTTAAACTTTGTTTTAAATCGGGGATTAAGCTTTTGATAACCGTCTTAGCCGTAATTCCCGTAAAACTGTCTCTAATCCTCTGTTCTGATACATTTTGTTCTTTGGCACTGATACTCTTTGACTGTGCCCCTTTCATGGTGTCTTTGCTGGTGTGTAGGGTTGCGCAAGGTTTATAAGGCATCTATTCCTGAGAAAAAATTGATGAAATGTGTATTTCCACCCTGTGGATGATTTTCTTTGATGAATCAAAGACGGGAGAGTCGTCACCCTCTGCCTCTGAATCTTCTTTGGAAATAACGAGAAAATGATTTAAAAATCCTACAAAATACGAAAACTATTTAAAAATCTTGCTTTTATAGGTTGACTGCATCGGAGGGTGTACGAGGAGATCGGATCCATTGGATGGCATCATCCAATGGTTAGGATTGATCGGGAGCGATCGTGGAATGTGTGAAAGAAGGATTAAATCTGAGTCGTCGATCGTGCAAAGATCGACGATCGAGATTGAACGAGGCGGTCAGAGGAGAAGGATGAATCTGAGTCATCGATTGCGTAGAGATCGACGGTCTGGATTGAGCAATGGAAATTCAAACGGAGAGATCGGGCAATGGATTGTGGGTCGTCAATATGCATATCATATCAACGGCGGAGATTGATTTGCTGCTGTACGACGACCCGACTATCGTGCACGCACCTTCGTTAACCATCGAGAAACTTCGACGAGTGATCACCATTAGATCAGTGGGCCCAGATCAGACGATCCACAGAAATATCACTGGGCGTCCTAGTCTGAACATTAATGCACAATGGATGGTGGTTTCGCAAAAAGTACAAGGGACGCGTGTCAAGCAATGTATGGAATTGCTGGCCATCGGGCAAAAACCGCCCTCCGCCGAAGAGTGGTGCGATAAAAACCACGTGGTTTTGGAACAACGACGCACGGCTGGGGGGTCCACCAGGAGGTGTGCTCCGCACCATCGGATATGTGGATTGAATCGATGATCGAGATCGCTCCACATTTGAACGAGCAGAAAAAAAATTAATAAAATGTTAATTCGACGGTTTAACTAAATATCAAAGGTTTTTAAAGGTTTTGGGCGAAATATTTATTTAAGCCAGATAAGTGCCCGACTGCTCAGCGCGCGATCATAGCGCTAGGGTGTATGGGCGAAACGGCTAGGGGCTTAGCCCAAGGGGGCTTAATCCCAATACATAGAAAATATGCATTTTAATGCTTTTTGAGGATTTTCAAAGGAATTTGGGGATTCCGATAAGGCTAAGAAGGGGTCTTAGAACCTTCTAAAGGGGATTTTGATGAGGGGAAAAGTCAGAAATGTGAAAATGAGGGATTTTTGTGGGAAATATGGGGATATAAAGATGAGGTTAGTTTGGGAATAAGGGAAAGGAAAAAATGGTGTTTGCAGCAACATTTGGCCTTGGAAATCAACAATATTTTAGAGTCTTTTGGGATGTAAACAAAAGTATAGGATCTGGATAAAGGCAGGAGGCCTTCAAGAGTCTTCAAGAGCCAACAATTTTTAGTAATAGAATTTGTTCCTTGAAGGCTCAAACAGTCTTAGCCACCTTTTTCTATAACAAATATTATAGGTGGCTAATAGTGGCTCCACTTGGGGATGGTGCCTTCTTGAAGGTATCAAGAACTTCAGACTTGCTTTCTCTGGGAGGCTGACCTGTGCCTTATCCATTGGGCTGCTCTTCCTTTACTGGGATGATCTTTCTCTGAAAAACATATTAGAAACCATGAAAAACAACGGATCTTCATCAATACAAACTTTCTACCTACCCAATCCTACTGATCTAACATTTTTTCTTCATTCAGAGTGCACTTGGACTGGAAAAACTCTTTACAACATATTATTCCTTTGAAAGCAGTAAATCTAATCTAATTCTACTCCTTATTTCTCCCTGAACTCAGATTTAACAGTTGAGTTCAGATGATTCTCTACATAATCTACCAACTGTTGGGATTAAACTGTCCAACAAATTTTCATTCTCTAAATTCTATAACAGCAATTCAAAAGCAACAAGTCAGGATTGAACAGTCTAACTTGATGTTGGTCTATGGCATAAAGACAAGTTGCACATAGACATTTATTTTGCAGAAAAATTAAATCAAAATGGAAGGCTTAATATCTGAGAATTCAAAGTGCTACCTTCTCTTGTTACAGCTTTGTTTTAACTATGTTCGAGTTGTTCCTTCTTGCTTTCTGGTTCATATTTTGAGCTAATTAGAACCAGAACTTTTACATCCTTTGACTCAGAAAATAAAACAAATTTGAGTCATCTCTTTTGGAAACTTAGGTTCAGGGTTTTTTCATGTTTGAACCTTTGATTTCTATCCTAATCTAGCTACTGTAAGCCAAGATTAAACAGTTTCGAAAATCAAATTCACTACCCTATCAGGAGAAAATTTAAAACTAATTAGCCAAGATTAGGCAGTTTGACTAACTAGAAGTGTGTTTTGCAGGAGTGGCATTTAAGCTTGCACACTTTCAAAATTTCTTTCTGTTTTTTGGTATGGGGTTGTACCTTTCTTGTTTTCCCAATTTTCCCTCTTTTCTTTTCTTTTTATTGTTTTTGTACTTTTTATTTTATGAGACTGAATAAAGCAAATGGTATTTATAATGGAAATGAAAGCTTTAAAATCGAACTCAGCAGTAGTAATGCTTAAGGACCCTGCCATTGACAGGACCCCCAAACGGATCTGTGCCATCTAACTCTTGTAGAAAAAAGGCATTTGGACCGATGGCGGACTGAATGAAGTAAGGACCTTGCCACAAACTATCAAATTTCCCATGTTTACCCTTATCCTCTCTTTTGGAATCCCATTTTAGTACCTTATCTCCAATGTTGAAAACACAAGCCTTTGTTCTTTTGTTAAACAACTTCTTTATGTTTTCATGCACCTTCTGAGCCCTATTGTAAAACTCTTCCCTAGTCTGCTGAAGATGTATTATCTGACTGATTCTCCTAATCATGTTGTCTTCTTTTGACTATATTTCTTGGATTACTTTTATTACTGGTACACCTAGGCTAGTAGGAAACACCACATCTGCTCCATAAACAAGCTGGTAAGGGGACATTCCAATGGAATTTTTTGTGGTCAATCTGTCTGCCCACAGAGCATGCACCAACTTGTTATGCCATGATTTTTTGTTCTCTTCAAGCAGCTTCTTGATGATGGTCACCAAAATTTTATTTGATGATTCTGCTAGCCCATTACCTTGAGGGTAGTAAGTAGTAGAATGACCAAGTGTAATCTGATACCTGTGACAAAAATCAATCATCTTTTTGGAACAAAAAGCAGCAGCATTATCAGTAATAATCTTCCTAGGGCATCCGAATCTAGACAAGATATGGTCTTCAAGGAATTTTATAATGACAGAATCTGTGGCATTCTAGAAGGGATGGCTTCAA
The DNA here is from genome assembly GCA_034641835.2 of Pinus albicaulis. Lineage (NCBI taxonomy): Eukaryota > Viridiplantae > Streptophyta > Pinopsida > Pinales > Pinaceae > Pinus > Pinus albicaulis. Next base: position 1,095,316,220 of record CM076581.1, read on the forward strand.
TCCATTTTGTGAAGTAGTCGGTGGCTATGAGAATCCATTTGTGTTGGGAAGACGAAGCAGGATGGATTTCCCCTATGAAATCTAGGCCCCACTGTTGAAAAGGAGCTTCAACAGTGATAGGTTGTAATGGTAAAGGAAGAAGTTTTCTTTTGCCTTCAAAAATTTGGCATTTGTGACAGGAAACTATCATTTTATGGACATCCTGAAAAAGGGTGGGCCAGTAATAGCCAGCTCTAAGGATTTTATTGGCTGTGGTTTTCCAGTAAAGATGACCTCCACACTCTCCTTCATGGAATTCATGTTTGATCCTCTCTGCATCAACTTCAGGCAAACATTTAAGCAATAAACCATCAACATTTTTCCAATATAAACATTCATTTAAAATGCAATATTTTCTAGCTTTCAATTTTAAAAACCTTGCCTTTGTTTTTGATAAATCAGGAGGAGCATTAAGATTTGCAAGCACATACAAATATCAGTGTACCAAGGTGAGTTTTGAAACTGCTCTTCGACAGTGGGAGCAGGTAATTCTTCCTGTTCGTCTAAGGCATCTACCATGTTAATGTCAAGGGTTTGTAGATTAGATTCAGCCATTATTTGAGCTAATCCCTGACCTTTAATAAGTTTGGTTGGTCTGATTTCCAAATCATACTCTAATATAGCAGCAATCCATTTACCTCTCTTTCCATCTGGGTCTTGTGACAAGATGTATTTTACCACTATATTAGGTACATAGGCAATGATGTGGGAATGTAGAATATACACCCTAAAGTCCTTTAAGGCCTTTACCAAAGCATAGGCCTATTTTTCCATTATGTTATATTTCAAGGGTGCATCCCTTAAAGCCTTGCTGAAAAAAGCAATAGGTTGTTCCTGTCCCTCTGGATTTTTCTGCAACAGGACTGCAGCCACAGTATGGTCTAAGGCAAAGGAAAAAATAAGGAAATCCTTTGAAAAGTCAGGGCTGATCAGGACAGGTGCCCGGGTGAGTGCATGTTTTACCAATTCAAAGGATCTTTTGGCTTCTACAGTCCACTTCACTCCTACTTCTTTCTTGAGCATATTAGTCATGTTTCTAAGGAGCTCTGCTAAGTTGGGAATAAACCTCCTCAAGAAGTTAATCTTTCCAATAAAGGACTGCAATTATTTTATGTTCCTTGGTTGGCTAATCTATAGTATTCCCTCAACTCTATTTGGATCTATTTTAATCCCTTCTTCTGATATGATATGGCCGAGGAGTTTACCTTCCTGAAGGCCAAACACTATATTTTTGGGATTTAAAGATAACCCAAACCTTCTACACTTTTCAAGGACCTTTCTTAAATGTTTTAGATGCTCTTCATCGGATTTGGAATAAACCGTTATGTCATCAAGGTAAATTACAATGAAGTGCCCTATCTCCTCTGAAAATGCAATGTCCATGGCCCTTTGGAAAGTGGCCCCAGCATTCATTAATCCAAAAGGCATTTTCACGTACATGAAAGTGCCCCAAGGAGTGGTGAAAGTTGTCTTGAGTTGGTCTTCTGGGAGTACTAAAACTTGGTTATACCCTGAAAAACCATCTAACAGAGAAATCCTCTTTGAACCAACTACCCTTTGTAGGATGTGTTCCATTTTGGGTAAAGGGTAATTGTCTTTTAGGGAGGCTCTGTTAAGGTTTCTGAAGTCAATGCATAATCTGATTTCTCCTGTCTTTTTCCTAACGGCTACAAGGTTAGAAACCCAATCTGAAAACCTCACAGGCACAATGATTCCTGCCTCATACATTTTCTTGATTTCCTTTTCTACTAGAGGCAGTTGTATTGGATTAATTCTACGCAGTTTTTGCTTAAACGGTTTTTGGTTTTCCTTCAAAGGGATCTTGTGCTGGATGATTTCTGTATCGTAGGCTTTCAAGTCTTCATATCTCCAGGCGAACACATCGACAAACTCTTTAAACAGGTCAACGTATTTCCTTTTCATGTCTGGTGGCAAGGACTTAGCTAATTTAATCATTTTAGGCTGATCCTCGGTGCCTATGTTGCATTCCTTGGCCTCAGACTCTGTGTATTCTATGGTGGGATTCTTTGCTACATCGTTAAAATCAAAGAGGTCTTCTAACGGTGCTAGCCCCCTAGGTATGTTCTTGTCTTTTGACGACAATACCTCAATGTCTTCGTTTTCTGTGTACTTGTATTCTTCAGTATGAGTGTCAAGTTATTTATTTAACATGTTGATTTCTATGGGACCAGATGGTTTTTCTTTTTCAGGGGACTTTTTGTTTAGGCGATTTTCATCGGATTTAGAATCTGAATCGGATGACTCAAATTCGTTCCTACCCAGCATAAAATCCTCTATCTGTTTGTCACCTTCAAAGACCTGCCAATATTTTTCATTATCTGGCACTGTCGGTCTAAACTTAATTTGAGTTGTACAGTCTTTGGTTCCAAATGGCGTTAAGCATGTTCTAGCCGCAAAAGCTAAATTGTGTGCGGCAATATTTCTTTTTCTTGGAACAAAAATCAATTTGGACTCCTCAAAAATTTTTAAAAGGTCCATGACATTGTTTCGATAAGTTCTAAGTCTGGGATGATTTGCATTATATTCCCCATTGACTTGCTTAATGACTAGTTCTGAATCCCCATACACATTAATTCTTGTGGCTCCTGAATTTTTTAACAGATGTAAGCCTAAGAGAAGGGATTCATATTCTGCTATGTTATTGGAACAATGAAAGTTTAATTTGCAGGAAATGTTTTCTATGTGGTTGTTTTCAGTGTTGGTAATCCACACACCTGCACCAACATAGTTTTTAGTGCATGACCCATCAAAATACATACTCCACAGAGGACTATTTTCGGTTTTGTCTTGGTTATTGTCCCCTTCAACCAACGTGCTCAAGGGTTGTTGTGAAATCTCGGTACTTAGTTGTATTTGTTTCACCTTCTCAGGTTTGTCATGGAGCTAAGCGTGAGGGGCAGTCTGTTGTTTGCCATCTTGGCTTTGTTCGCTCTGGTCCGTTGTTTCAATGCACTGTTCCAAAATTTCAGTCTCGTTTTCTTCCATATCTAGAACTGCATTTATTTCTAGATTTGGGGTCTCTAACTGTTTATCTGAGTCACTGTGTTCTGGCTCTGACTGTTTTTTGGATTCATTATTGCAAAAGATAAACGAATCCAGGTCAGTATGGACAAAATAAATGGGAGAATTTTCAGGCTTTTCTGGGCTACTGACCATGAATTTCATGTGTGACTCTCTATACAGTCTTCTGAGCTGGCTAAAAACAGGAATAGTGGCATATGTCCCGTCCATCTGTATGGTACCTTGTAGCTTGGCACCCCATGATCTTGACAATAACATGCCATACTTAGGAGGCACATCAGCCACCACAACATCCATCACCATGCACTTGGCTGGGATTTGGGTCAAACTCACACAAAGGTCTTTGATCAAGCCAAGGCACTTTACTCTGTTTGAATCAAAAGAATATAAATCCTTGTAAGGTCTGGTTATTTCTAATCCTAGCCTTTCCATTATCACCTTTGGCATAAGGTTGTGCGAGGCTCCAGAGTCATGCATAGCATTATGCAAGATCTTGTCATGAACATTAAAACTCACATAAAAGGGAGGTACAGGTCCCTCTTGATATATACCTTCAATATTAGGACCAAAAATGAGCTCTGGCTGGTCATCATTAAGATTGACTGAGTCATTATTATCCTCAATATTTAAAGCCTTCAAAATTTGGGTCCTATATACATTCTGGGCAGCTAACTCAGTAAGGGGAATAGAGATTCTGATCTTTGAAATTTCCTGCTCTAGGCTGAAAAGAATCTGGTTCTTTGATGAACTTGTCTCAGCCTTACTAGCTCCCAGTCTATCAGCAACATCAGCTTGCTGATTTGTTCTACTTGTTTTTGACAAAATGGTCTTAACAGGAGTACTAGCTGAAGTGGTAGTACTACTAATGTCCGCACTCTGTTTTTCATTATTTTGAGTGCCTTTCTCTCTATCTCTATCAGAATTCACAGCTATTGTTTTATCCTTTTGTTTGACAATTTTAGGCTTGGTTGTAGTGTTGTTTTGTGAATATTTGTCAGAGGTTTTGGTGTTGGGAGTTTGTTGACTGGTTTTGCTTCTAAGGTCATATTCTTTTTGAGGCTCTATGATGACATTTTCCATGTCCTAAAAATAACTTGCATTATCATCTTTGTTGTCATCATAAGGGGTATGAAAACCTTGTTCCTTATCAAAATGAATCTCAAAGTCATCATTATCTACTCCCAACATGTTGATATCATCTTCCTCTGTTATCTCCTCTGTTTCCTCAACCTCACTTATATAGTTTTGATGAAAGGGAGGAGTGATCTATTGATCATCTTCCCTAGGTTTGTTTCGAGGTTGGTTCCTTCTAAAATTCTGACTCTGGTTCTGGTTCTTGTTTTGAGGAGCAGTTTGGTTTTGACTTGCTTTTGCTCTCTCAAGGATGCTCATTTTATTCATCATCTCCTCCATCATTCTTTCCATATTTGAGTTGGAAGTAGAAGGGGCATTTTCCTCTCTAAAGGACACTCTCTTTTCAGTTTTCATTCTTGCTCTCTTCTCCATTAGGTTGACTTCCACAGAAAGAGCATCCTTTTGCATATCTTCAAGAGTTGCAAAATCTCTCTCCCTCAGCTGATAAGCCATCTCAGGATCAAACCCTTCAGGAAACTTGTTTAAAGTTGAGCCTTGTGAAGGTTTTAGTTCTGTAGAAAGTGCATTATACACACTATTGAATCTAGTGCAATAATCTTGCACACTTTCCCCAGTGTCCCTATGGAGATTTTTATAGTCAGAAAGGACTTGGAGAGGGTTTTTCTTTACTTCCCATTTGTTTAAGAATGTTTTATGGAAGGCTTGTAAATCACGGATACTATGGGGGGTTAAACCTTTGAACCATTTCCTTACTTCTCCCCCTAAGCTCTGAGAAAATAAACTAAGTTTGACCGAATCATCATCAATTTCATTTCTGTCAAAGTAGTCATTCGTCTTATCCACATGTTGTGATGCAGTTGTAGTATTGTTAGCATCGTATAATGGAATTTTGGACTGATAGTCCTGTGGAAGATTGACTAGTGGTACAGGAAGGACTAGGGGTGCATACCATGCGGCCATGGCAGGAGGTGGAGGTGGATTTACAAGAGGGACAGTGGGGTGAAGTGGGGTGGCTTGAACAGTGGATGTAGGGTGAGTAGAAGTGGATGGACCAGGAATAGACTGCTGAGTTGATCTTGGGTGAGAGACACCTAAATTGTAGAGAAAATGAAAATCAAGAGGTGTTGTTTCTCTGCTACCAAGAGGTTCACTTATTTCCGGGGATGATAAGGAAGACTCGGAATCTAATTGATCTAAATCACCAAGAGACCTAGTTATAAATGGATTTACTAATTCAACTTGAGATTGTTGTAGAGCTGAAAGATTTTCAGGAACTGAATTAACTCTCAAGGGTGATCTAAAAACAGTTGGTAATTTAATCTTAGGAAACTTCCTAAGGATACTTTTGGGGTTATCAACTATCTTAGGTGGATCAGGGTCAGGATAGGCTCTAGTGCAAATCTTTCTAGAAGCCACTATGCTATGCTTTTTAGACCCAAAAATAAACAAGATAAGCTCAACCAGGTATGACAATCTTTAAGAGGTTAACTAATCTTTTTTGGAAAAATTTCAGTCCTGCAGTCTTGTGACTGAGTTTGAAAGGTGTTACAATGATAAGGGTTCTTCCCAGTGGAGTCTTAAGGTCTGTTCAGGATTGTGGAGTCACCAAGTGGAATTTTTTAGCTCTTTTTATAGGTAAAATGTCTTATGGTCCACCACCATGTTTATTGAATACCAATCTGAAATATTTTTAAGGTTTTTCTAAGTTATTTTTGAGTTGTATAGTTTTTAAGAATATCCTAACTTTGTTTCAAAACTTAGCTACAGTTATGAGACAAAGACAGTTTACTCTTATGACAAAGCCAGCTGATTTTTCAAGGTTGGATAAAGTCTGAGGAGAATCCTAGGGTTTGCCTAGTTTGTCACTGATTCAAGTAAGTTTTATCAGGATTACCATGCTTTTGGTAGTGCTTGAAAAGACTACTTTTTACTCTCAAGGTTTTATGAAGTTTTTCTAGGGAACTCAAACCAGAGATTGACTAGGAGGGCATTCACCAGATATATCACCCCAGTAAGAGGATGAGATCCGGAGGCTACCTAGCCCTATCCAAACTCTGTCTACAGTATGGGAGAACACAAAAAAGGTATAGGGTTTGGAGTTCCCAGTGGAGTCACCAGAAATGTTAGTTACTGGTGGCTCAGCTGGCTAATATAGCAAATGTTCTTGAAAGATTCTGGGTTCGTTCCCCAGTAGAGTCGCCAGAAATGTTAGTCACTGGTGGCTCAGCTGGCTAATATAACAAATGTTCTTGAAATATTCTGGGTTCGTTCCCCAGTGGAGTCGCCAGAAATGTTAGGAATCTATAATTTATTAGCAATATTGGCAGAGTCCAATTACAAAAGCAACATCGTTTCAACCAACTTTGGGATTCTAGGATCTAGCCCTCCTGAATCTAGAGAAGGATCTCTCTATGAATGAGTTTAAATATGCGATCTTTAATAGCTGAAATTATGATATTAGGCTAGTTATGAAGAGCTTGGGTTTTGTTTTGTTTTGGTTGGTCTCTGGACATTTGAATGCATGTAATAGTTATTCTGAAGCGACTGATGCCCTGTTTGCAACTTAAAGATACATAAGCTGATATGAGAAGTTTGAAGTTGTAGAGACCCACCAGGCTTGCTGATTGTAGCCAGTTTGAACAACAAATACAAGCTACTGATTTATGGGATCCTAATTTGTGTCAATGGTGATGTGTTCCTCACTGTCAATTGTTATTTTGCTTAATGTTTTCATTCTGTTCATTTTCTATGATAAAGAGCGGCAAACATAGAGCTAGGATTTACTTTCTACGGTACCCTACTCTCACTGAAAACTTTATTGTCTATGTTTTCTTCATTTGAACGTGCTCTTTGAAGAGTACATCAATGCAGGCTGGTTTAAAGGCACTTGCCTGATCTAAATTTCTCTTTTTCATTGTTATCCATGTTTTCCTTATTGAATATGCTGAAAGCAAGGTAGTTTAAAGGCACTTACCTGATCTTAAGTTGTTCAACCGTTTTTGTAAATGTTCTCTTATTAAAAGTACTTCAAGGAAGGTCAGTTTTAAAGGCACTAACCCTCGATCTCGAATAATTTTATGTTTTCCTTATTGAATATGCTGAAAGCAAGGTAGTTTAAAGGCACTTACCTGATCTTAAGTTGTTCAACTATCTTTTAATGTTTTCTAACTAAAATAACTTCAAAGCAGGCTAGTTTAAAGGTATTAACCTGATCTCAGAAAAATCTCATGTTTTTATTTAAGTGCATGCTGAAGCAACATAGTTTAAAATAACTTATTTGATCTTAGGTTGTTTCACTATACCTTCATTTGTTTGTTCTTCATTTCCTATCTGTTTCATTCCATAAAATCACCTTAAGAGATCCTTTGACATAAGTGACTTGCCCCATGGATCCTGCTTGAACCCTGCTGTCCAATTAAAATCCTTCTATGACTCCATAGCCAAATGGGTTAAAACTGTCTTTACCTTTCTGTCAGCCAAATCATTCCTTCATCTGCAGACACCTTCAACCTTCATTTTGTAAACTGCCTTCACTTTCATCACGTCCTTGCCCAACCAAAACAAAACAAAACCCAAGCTCTTCATAACTAGCCTAATATCATAATTTCAGCTATTAAAGATCGCATCTTTAAACTCATTCATAAGGAGATCCCTCTCTGGATTCAGGAGGGCTAGATCCTAGAATCCCAAAGTTGGTTGAAACGATGTTTCTTTTGTAATTGGACTCTGCCAATCTTGCTAATAAATTACAAATTCCTAACAGGAGTTTCTTCTCATCCAAGTCACTGAAGAGATCTCTATCCCTCGTCATATGGAATGAGGGACCATTGTTTAGATACCACATGCATCCCATTACATTGTTTTCCATGCATGAAATGAGAGTAAAATCAAGCTCGAACTGTGAAGCCAATGTTTAACCCACTGCCACTGCAGGCTCCCTCTTTCTTGCATTATTCTGTGTACAATTTGAAGCATAGTCCCCATGCTTGTGACAGTGAAAACATCTAATCTTGGGCAATTCTTTCTTGCCCTCTTCGCCTTGGGATTTCTTTCCTTTTGCCTTCTTTGCCTTACCGTCCAAGGAAAAATCTTCCTCATAATTAGTCTTGGATGAGGATCCATCCCTGGTATTCTGCCTGAATTCTTCTTGTACCAAAGTCGACCAAAGTCGCTCCCAATCTAGTAACTTCTCCCTCCCACTCATCGAGTCTTGGTAACAATGCCAGCTCTTGGGAGGCCTAGAAGTGTTATGCTCACCAATTCATAATCTTCTACAGTCACACCAAAAATTCCAAGCTCATCTCAACATTGACTAAAATTTTCCAAGTATGTTGGTACCTTCTCACCCTCCTCCTTCTTGATTTTCCTGAGCTTTTCCTTCAATGTCAACTTCCTTTGGTCGTTGTTGTTCTGAAACAGATATGTCAAGGCCTTCTACTTTTCATATGGGGTCACCTTTCCATGGAGACTCAAGGAAATGTGATCTCAAACTCCCTTTAATAATATCCTTGTTGTCCTTGCTACCTTGTTTTGTTTAGCATCAAGAATAGCGACGCCTGCTGCTGCGGCCTTGAAAATATCATTATCAATGAATTCTTTCAACCTATTTTCCTCTAGAACTGCCTCCATTTTTTATTTCCATGAAAGATAATTAGAACTTCCCTCAAGTGCATATTCCAATCTTAATCCATTGAAATCCATCCTGATCTGCTTGTCACGCCAAATAAATTATCTGCAAGTTTGAATATTGTTCAACACAAACTCAATTTCTTCTCCACTATTGGGATTCTTGGTGCTCTGATACCATGTATAAATTATACAAACAATATGTATACCAATGGATTCAATGCGATCATGCAATATTCTAGAGAAAGATACTAAATCCTTCTACAATTAATTTGCGGAAATCAAACATGATTGCACAATCACACCAAGAGACAAGAAAATCAATCACACAACACATATATTTTTCCTGGGGAAAGATTGCTACTAAAAACCCTCTACCTCTATTGTATAATGAACCAAGGAATCATGAAACAATACAATGCACTCTTCTCGCAAGAGTCTGCTACATTATTTTGATTGTCTCACACTGATCTAGACAAAATTAGGCAAGTACTTAGCCAATTCTAAGCCTCTGCTCAACCTGCCTTGCTTATGAAATCCCTAGGTAATTAATCCCTATTAATAAGGATAATTAGCCTTCCTTGATTGCACAATACATCATGGGAATCATATGTTGTATATAATTGCGCCCGGGCAATTTGCTATAAATACAACTAATAGATAACTTCCCTTTAACACCTCTCTCAACTGGGACTTCATCAGAACTGGGATGCAAGCAGCTATTAATAGAAAATCATCAGTCACTTGACATATCAATGCATGTGAATTAAATTTTATTTAATTCAGTTGACCTCTTACTAGTGCAACAATTAGTTACAACTAGTTAGAATGACTTTAACTCACTTAATTTAGTTAACAGATTTCTCATGCATTAAATTAATACACTAAATGAAACTTGGACTCTAAAACAAATAGAATCACTCTACATGCCTCACCAACCACCCTCAACTCGAATTTCATGAGCTAACTGATTCTATCACACTCAATTATCTATTACAACTGATCATGAGATAATATTACAATTTATTGTCCAATTTATTTAAGGGATAAATAAATTTAACGCATATTTCTTCTAATTTAATTAATAAATAATTAAATCAAAATCCTTCATGGTAGCCATTTCTGGATGCCATTTTGTGGATGTTTTTTATGGATGCCAATTTCACTATTTCTTGTTGCAAATTTCAACACTCTGATCACTGCGCCTATGGAGGAAGTGTTAAAGAATGATGTGTCATTTTTCTAGGATAAGGAATGTCAGAAGAGATTTGAGCCGCTAAAGGAAAATATGGTTACTGCACCTATTCTAATATTCCAAAACTAGTCCAAGGTCTTCCATGTACAATTTGATGCATCCGGTATAGAACTTGGATTTGTTTTAGTGCAGCAAAGAGAAGGAGATATTGATCACCCCGTTTCCTTTTCCAACAGGAAGCTCTCGAGTGAAAAGCACAACTACTCCACCACAGAAAGGAAAGGATTGGCCATGGTCTATCCTCTGTAAAAATATAGACACTATCTGCTAGGAGAGTACTTCAAGATGTTCATTGACCACTCTGCATTGAAATACCAGGTCAATAAGCCTATGTTGGGGGGGAGGATTTGTAGGTGGTTGTTGCTATTTCAGGAATATGATTTTGAGATCATTGTGGAGCCTGGTAGATTGAATGTTGGACCTAATCATTTGTCCCACATTGAGAATGGGGAGGAACCAACCAGTCTAGAGGAGGGACTCTCTGATGTGTAGCTATTTTCTATTAAGGTGGTTGATGAACAATTTTCTGATATTATTCACTTTCTTACCATTAGAAGTGTGCCCCTTGAACATTCGGTGCAGAAAAAGAATGATTTGGTTTTGCGTGCAACTAGTTTTACACTGGTTGTTGGAAAATTGTACAAGCTAGGAGTAGACGAAGTGTCAATAACATAATTTTTGGAACATGAAAGACAGGACATCTTAGTTGAGGCTCATGGAAGAGTGGCAGGAGGCCACTATGTAGGGAAGGCCACTGCATATAAGGTGCTATTTGCTGCGTTATGGTGGCCCGCACTGTACAACGATGCACTTGCATATTTTTGAGCTTGTGATACATGCCAAAGAATAGGGAAGCCATTGAGCAAAGACGAAATTCCCCTACAGCCACAAATGGCCTTGTAGGATTTTGATAAATGGGCCATAGATTTTGTGGGACCTATCAATCTTCCAGGGAAGAAGACTAGCATGCGCTACATTATCACTACCACAAATTATGTAACCAGATGGGCAGAGGCTAATCCATTCAAGTATTTTACTGCATATACTGCTGCACACTCATTTTTTGAAAATATCTTGACTCGATTTGGGTGCCCAAATATATTTATGAGTGATAGGGGTATAAAATTTGTTAATGAAACCATTGAATCGCTGATAGAGGAATTTCAGATATATCACCATAAGAGTACCCCTTACCACCCTCAGGCAAATGGTGCAGTAGAAGCTTTCAAAAAAATCTTGGAGAATGCGCTCATAAAGAACTATAATGCAAATCTAAATGATTGGGATATGCACATCCCTTCTGTGTTATGGGCTTATAGGACCACATGCAAGAATTTGACTAGGAAAACACCTTTCAAGATGGTTTATGGGAAAGAAGCCATTATGTCAATGGAATATATTTTCCCAAGATTGCACATAGCAACATTCACTAATATGGCTGAGCCTGTCATTATGAAGGAATTCTTGCACAAATAGTTGCCTTAGAGGAATATCGACTCATTGTTAACTTTCATCAGCGAGCACAGAAGGCACGTGAAAAGGCTTGGCATGATAGACAAATTTTACAGAAGGCATTCAAGTAAAGACGATTTGGTTTTGTTATATGACATTCAATTTGTGCGCCACCCAAGAAAGTTCAAGAAGCACTGGTTAGGGCCATACATTGTGAATGAAATCACTAATGGAGGTGCAAAGCACTTGGCCACGGTGTGCGGCGAGAGTCTTCCTAGGTATTTTAACGGAAGCCTACTGAAACTATATAAGGATAAACCTGTGCCTACCAAATGACTATATGGCTGGAGAATGGGAATCCACTTGTCTACGCGTTGCATAGAGTAAATGCACAGAAAAATGCGACAAAAGCATGCAGGTAGTGTGAAGGAGGAGAAACTAGTCATTGGAACAGTAAATCTGGGTGAAAAAGTGATTTTATCATTGAATGGAGCGGGGTTTCTGCATTTAATGAGAAGATCTTACGGGATTTTTGGCCATTTTTATTGGGTAAGGTACATTTAATGAAGATCCGACCATTTTTATCTCGGATCACCTATTAAAGGAAGGGTGTGGGTCATATTTTGTTCCTTTGCTTTCTGAGTATATTTCACCCTGAATTTATCTATGAATCGCGCCAATATTTCATCTATGAGAACTATATGTATGGCTGTGAGACCCCCGCATTCGATGTAAGAAACTTAGAATTCATTTTTAGACCAAGGATGATGACCACGATCCTTGAGAGCACGCCATCTGAAGAGCACTCAATGCCGCTCACATAATCTACAGAGCTAGGATCGAATGATGTTCATGAAGTAGTACCAGAAGTCCAAGAATTATTTTCCACATTGGCTAATGGAAAGGGAAAGGTGAACAAGGGTTCATATTCTAAGTCATTAATGTCTCCTTGAAAATTCACATCCCCGAGCCAGGCGATGAAGGATAGGTCCCCTACAGGCGACCTAACCAAGAGACCCATGAGCATGATGAAGTAGGTTGCGCTCTTTTTTGAGCCTGTCTCATGACTACCAAAATATGTCAAGTCACACAGACCCTCCATAAATGCGCCTAAATATTTGGATATAGTGCGTGTATACCTGCTGATGCCACTAATCCCATAGGAAGTTACTTTAGAGGGAGATATATTCGGAAAAATCCCTCTGGTTAAGTTTGATGACCATGACTTGGTGAAGGAGGATACATTCCCTAAGCTCATGCCTAAATATTACTTGGAGTGCATAAATATAGAACCTATGTCGTGGGCGCGTGGGCTGAGAAATGCAGGGATTATCAATTTACTGAGGATTCCCTACTTTGGCAGGTATCCCATCACGAGCATTTGTGTGCACCAGCAACTGGCACTGATCCATGATGGGTGTTTATGGATCAATAATATAATCCCCATCGATGTTGCATTTATCCACCAGATCACCGGTGTGCCCAAGAAGGGGCCCCATCCCATGTCCAGTTTTGGGAAGAGTAATGAGCTGAAAGTTGCTGCCAAAGTCAAGAAGGATTACAAGGTAGGGTGCCACTCCAAGGGTTTCCTAGTACAATAAATCACTGATCCAATTGTACGTCTTGGAACCCTACTCTTGGAATGTAAGCTAATGCGCAAATGCTGACCTAAGGTGGTCCTTGCGCACATTATCATGCTATCAGGACAATGTGAGAAAGGAATAAGTTATAATTCATCACATTATCTCTGCTAGGAGTTTCTAGAGAATGTACGTGAGGCGCAGGAGGAAGTAAATAAGTTTAGCTGCTCATGGCTGCTTTTGTTGATTTATTTAATTGCGTGGGATACGGTTGAGGGCACAGTACTCCCAGACAGGGATAATTTTAAGGATGGAAAATTATCTTGAAGTTAAAGCGTTGGCGAATTTCACTAGTCCCTAATATGTGAACTATAAAATTTTATTAATATGTTTGTAAAATTATAATGATTTTATATATAGTATCTATATAATGTTGGCTATTTTTAAGGTAAAATAATTTTATATTATAAAATTTGGGCGAATCATTTTTACAAAAAAATGGAAATTGGCGAATCTTTTTTTGGAAAAATCAAGGAAAATTAGCCCACCTGCGAATATTAGCCCCTAAAATTTTCCATGCTCCCAGAGGTGAAATTTGGTGTGTGTGAAGAGGCGCGTTATGACAATATATGGGATTCACCAGACCCAGAGCGAGTAAAGGAGAATAAAATTTTCTATTTGAAGGCACGTTGGTAACAAATAATCACTCGTGGCCCCGATTGTCCCCAGTTATTTATACTAAGTACAGATCTATTACATATTTCTAGGTAACGATGCACAATGTATAGATCTGGTCGCACAAGGACCCAATTTGGTACAACCTACCATACATGGTCACGGAGGCTGAAATTGACTAAGTCCTTGCTTCGTGTTAATGTGAATTCTTTATTCGATTTCGTAAAAGACCCTTGAGCTACGCATAACTAATAGGCCTAACAACAATAGAGGCTGCCAAACATCTTCAGATATGTGATTAGTAGTTAAAATGCTGCAACAAACGGATCTATAAATGGAAAGACATTAAGCAGTAAAGTAAAGAGTTTGCTCCATGCATCCAACAGACAAGACAAGAACACGATTTTTGAATGAATTTTTATATTACAGGGCACCTGGGAGGAAACAAGAAGGTGTATCCGGATCTCCTCAATGGGATGGGTTCTTTGTAGTCCTCAGCACTTCAGATCTAAGCTTTCTCTCTCTTGTAGATGTAGAAAACCCAATGTAGAAAGTAGAGCTCAATGGGAGCAAAATGGTAGAAATGAGACCAAGTGTATAGATCCAGAGTGATCTAATAGGCAACAAAAGGTGAAGAATGATGGGGAAAACCCTCCTATTTATAACAAAATATTGGGTCATTCTAGATCTTGGTGCATGGTTAAAATAATGTTAATCAAATCTAGATCCACCTCTATGGAATATTTTATTATTATTTGTTGGAGGGAAAGGGTGTTTGACTTGGGTCAAATCCCTTGATTAGTGAAAAATAAATAAATAAATGATTTATTTATCTTTTTAGGGAAGTGGTTGGGATATAATCAAATAAATAATGATTTATTTGATTAATGGTGGTTGATTTGGTCATATTTAACAAGGAATATTATTTGAATAATTATTTCTAGAAAATAATAAGATAACTATGGGTTTCTCTCATTAATTTCTTTGTTTTTGGGTTAAACATGACTGGGAATAATAATTAAATTATGGTTTAATTAATTATTCCTTTTGGGGTTTCCTAATTAACATAGTGAAAATAGTTTTACTTGGGGTAAAACTGGTCTTACATGGTGTACTTGGGTCCATCTAATGATGAAAGGTTAGATGACCAAAAAATGGTGTAACAGATTGCCCCCCAGCGTGCGAGTGTCAGGAGCAAATCGTATGACCGAAGTACGTTGTAGAAGACAATCACTAGACAACAAAAGGGTATGTCGAGAGAGAGAAATATGAGGTAGATAGTGTCTTGGACTGAATACTGAGGAGACGAGACTGCAGTGCCAGCAGGTCTACTTGTTAGATTAGGGTACACAATGCTGAAGGAGAGAGAGCATGCCCCCAATGCACGTAGTGACAAAGTACAAAAAAAGAATGGTAAGTCCGGTGAACAAGGACAGACATAGAGTACGGTACAGCGCAAAACCAGCTCTATAAATACAGTCTCACCGCCCTTGTGGTGTGGGATAACGACGGGGACTAGGACGTGTATCTGAGTACATGGATAAATACAACCCGAATGCCCCCTGTAAATGGGGAAGCGCTCACAAAATCTGACTGATACATGCAAATCATAGAGGCGCTGTAGGTGGCTAAGGCCATCATCATCAAAATGTGGAGCGGCATCAAAGGCTGTAATGAAGAGGTCATCCGGGCATGTGGGGGGCTACCTGCAGGGCCACCCCCTCATGAGGGCTGAGACATCTCACACACGCCCGGGAATCATCAAGAGCTGCTGCTGGGTCACTGGACTGTCCAGTATACTCATCTCGATCATGCTGAAAGGAGCTGGAGAAGTAATCAAGTCAAAGGGAAGTGAAAGATCCCCCTGCCTGATCCGAGGCACCGAACAAGAGTGGAAGCTGGAACCAAGGTACACCGCCCTCTAGACCTTGCTTCTGGAATAAATGCGCTGATGTCGACAGAAGGAGGTCCGCCGTAGGTGAGGTAATAAGAGACCTTCAACTAAGGCACGAGAGAAGAACAATAGAGCGACAGACAGACTGACACCAATGATGATAGTGGAAAGGGGGAGGATGGAGTGGCGAATGGACGACTTCCCTTGTTAGAGCATAAAGGGCATGAATGACATGGCAGCGACTGACACAATATCGAAAGGGATGGGGGACAGTGGGACTGAAGGTCATGATATGCGACACAAGGGAGGGACCAAGCAAAGAAGGATGGAGGGCTATAGTGGGGTGCAAAAGGACGCAGGATAGACTCCATGAATGCAATGATGACTCGACTTGGATGCTCTAAACAAGGGCGACTGTATAGTGCTGCCACACAGTAAAGGCCCCAATGGGGGGTCATAGAAACATGAGTACAAAGTGGGCACTCATGACGAAAATCGACACGAACATGGACGAGTAAGGGGGCAGTATGGTGCCCCCAGTACAGGTGTTGTAGGTGAGGAAATTCGATTTTGAATGGAGGTGAGGTAACTGCATGTTGGACGAAGATGGGTCCTGGTGCAGTAGAAAAAATGAAACAACAGATGCTGGCTATCTAAAAGAAAAAATAAAACATGCATTTCCGAGGGGAAATGCTAAGGGTAATATTTCTTAAGATAGAGTGCATTGCGAGGGTTAGGAAGGGGATGGCCTTCAAAATCCTCTAAGAGGTATGCCCCCTTTCCAAGATCCTTACTAATGATGTAAAGGCCTAGCCATAATGAGTCAAACTTCCCATGACCCAGGACATCATGGGCCTGGTCATAGACTAGAACAAGGTCGCCTTCGTGAAAAGTGCGAGGCTGGACTTTTCGGTCATACTGAGCTTTGGTGCGTTTTTTGGCCGCTTCCATGGTTTTCAAGGCAATACGGCGGTCTTCGGAGGCACGCTCAAGCATGATAAGTCGTTGTTCTAGCGGTTGGGTGTCAGGGAGAAGTTCAACGGCTAGTTGCAGAGAAGGAATTTCACACTCGATCGGTAAAACTGCCTCCTCTCCAAA
Organism: Pinus albicaulis; assembly: GCA_034641835.2. NCBI lineage: Eukaryota > Viridiplantae > Streptophyta > Pinopsida > Pinales > Pinaceae > Pinus > Pinus albicaulis. The sequence continues at coordinate 1,095,332,976 of CM076581.1, forward strand.
AACTAGGTGGAAAGGAGTGAACCCGGTGGCGGTTTTAACAGAGGTTCGATAGGCCCATAAGGCAGGAAAGAGCATGAGATGCCAGTTGGTTTTGTGCTTATTCATTGTCCGTTGAAGCATGGTCTTGAGGGTTTTGTTGACTGCTTCAACTTGGCCATTACCTTGGGGGTAATAGGAGGAGGAATATTGGTGCTCAAAACCCAACAGTGAGGATAGCTCGCGCCATATCTCATCTTCAAAATGTATGCCATGATCAGAGACCAGTTGCTTGGGAACCCCGAAGCGAGCTATAACATGGTTAAAGAAAAAGAGGGCCGCGGTAGCTGCCGTGTTGTTGAACGTTGGCATGGCCTCGGCCCATTTGGTGAAATAGTCGACCGCCACGATGATATACTTGTGGCTACCAGAGGATGGCGGGCGACACTCCATAAAGTCGATGGCCCATTTACAAAAGGGACCAGTGGAAATGACCGGATGGAGGGGAGCTGGTGGAGCTCTCGCCTTTGGGGCGAAATGTTGGCAGTTGGGACAGTGTTTGACTGCCTCAATGCAATCACTGAAGAGGGAAGGCCAAAAATACCCGGCGCGCATTATTTTTTGGGCAGTAGTGAGACCGGAGAGGTGGCCACCGCAAGCGCCGCTATGGCAGGCATTAAGGACCTGTTCAGCTTCAGCGTGTGTGAGGCAACGACGAAGGACCGTATCAACCCCGCGACGATAGAGGTCGTCACCGATAAGAAGGTATCGGGGGGCTTGGTGTCGGATACGTCGACGAGCCTCACGGTCAAGGTGGAGGGCGAACTTTTGGGTTCGCAAATAAGTAAGAATATCGCCATACCACGGGTCATCGGAAGTAATGGCAAACAGGTGTTCATCGGGGAAATCGTCATTAACGGGAGGGTCTTGCGATCCGGTAGGTAATTCAGAAATAAGCTCAGCGAGGGCTAAGCCTTTCTTACTTTTTGGGGTGACAAATTCAAGGTCGAATTCCTGAAGGATAACGACCCAACGGGCGTACTTCCCAGTAAGTATACGACGACTCAGTAGGAAGGCCATGGGGTTGGAATTTGTCACAA
>CM076581.1:1095334151-1095414652 GCA_034641835.2 Pinus albicaulis
CGAGGGTAACACTCCGCACACCCTCTACTAGCATCTCTAAAGAAGGATTATTTATGAGATTTTCAATAGTCATTCCATGCACAGTTCTAACCAATTGGATGCCACGCTGAGAAATAGTACTGGCTACCATTGCTTCGGGCTTTGTTCCAATTTCATCAATAATAATTGTTTGAGGCATATGATTTTCAACTACTTCAATCATGACTTTATGTTGCATATCAACATTTGGTACTTTCATTCTCTGTGACCGACCAATGCATGCATGAGGGATGTCTCCATCACCAGCTATTTCATTTGATGTATCAACTACCATAGTGCGCTTCTTATCTGGTTCCATATTAGGCTAATTGGATGGGAGAGACATTGATGTTTCTGAAACATCAAACATATTTCCCAATTTCATATCTACTCCCTCACTTATTGCTTTAACACTATCAACTGCAATTTCTTCCACTGTCAAGACACTCTTCTTCTTCATTATCTGAATGTGAATCAAATTCAACGTCAAAGGAAGATGAGTTTGCGTCTGATTGAACTTCAAACCCCTCATCGTCAAATTAGTTAAACCTATCAGTTCCATATTTGTGTTTCCCAATATCATCTGTGCCATCCACAGCTTAAGAAATGCCCTCAAGATTGGGTTCAGTTGCAACATCATTTGTGTCTACAGTGGGCTTTGATTTTTTTAGAAATATCTTGTATTTTAACATTGCTTTTTCTTCTTTTCACAAAGTCTTTCCTCAACTGTCTGCATAGAAATTCCACCTCTTTTTGTCCTGTGACAAATACCAGTGTACCACCAAGTGGTAACTTCTTATGAATAGCTAAGACCTTTTTGTAAGCCTTCCCCAAGTAATCTACCAGCTCTATCTTTGCTAAGAGATGAATGGTTATGGGAAGTTGCCCTGTAGCCACTTCTACTACAGATGGACTTGAAACAGGAACTACAAAATTTGTGCCCAAAGGAGCACATTCAAAATCCTTAGAAGTGGAATTGGTTTGTGTATCTAGCTCTGTTAACAAGTGGCTTAGGAATTCATTGTTGTGAGTGTCAATAAGATTTAAGATACTGAGGTAGTATACAACGTAAGTAGCAGGTCCAGGTGGTGGGGCACTAGTTGGTGAAGCCATTTCAAATTTGTCCCATTTTCACTAATGAATTTGAAAATATGCAGGACAAAGTGTAAATTTAAAATTTATCCCATGCCAACACCACCCTTAATAGGGCTTTTGGTTATCAAAAAGAGCTACAAGAAAAAATGGTCTACCAATAAGAGTGAGTTCATATGATGACTTGGGTTCAAACCCTGACAAGCACACTCCATTGTGTTACTATGGGCCCATGATGAGGCCAACAGGAAAATACAAAATTCTAATACAAATGGATTTTATATGGGCATAGAAAACCATCAAATGCAATAGCTTAGCTAATGGTCCACTGTGTTTGACAGTGCTCTTCCCCATGTTATAGTGGGGATGTGTTTCTCCTGATTTTTACCAAAAAAAAAATAACAACATAGAGTTTTGTAATATGTGCACCTCAATGCAATTGATTAATATTGAAGGCGGGTCTTTTTTCCATCTTGGTAACTCCCTAATTATCGAAAAAAGTGTTATGCTTATCCTAATGAACTTGCATATCTGCAAGTATTTTCCCAATCCAAATTGCTTGACATGCCCATTTTGTTGCTACTCTGTCTTGAGTTTCCTACATTCAACCTTGGAAGTTAGGGGAGAGACAGATCTAGTGGACTATAACCTTGTCCAAGGTCTTTGATACCTTTTGCAGGGAAACAAGGATCAAGAGGATGCTAATAATGGGCTTGTAGAGTAACAAATCCATTATTGAGATAGCTAAAACCATGATCCAGAACATGGATTTACCCATGTGTCTTTAAGCAAAAGCTTGCAACACATTGTTTATATCTTGAACCAATGTCTTCACAGGATCTTGAAGGAAAAAACACCAAAGAAATATTTTTTTGGTGAGAAGCCACAAGTATTACATTTTTGTTTCCTTTTTTTTGTCCAATTTATATTCATATTCATGATGAGAAAAGGACTAATATTGAACCCTTGAACATAAAGGCGGTCTTTGTTGGATAGAGTAAGATATCCAAGGCCTAAATGATCTAAATTAAAGTGCAACTTAAGACATTGGTGAGAAAGGATATGAATTTTGATGAAGATGAATGGTCCTCGAAACCATAGAAACATCCTATAGTGATTAATGCATGCGAAAATTTTGTTCCAGATTCTATTCTAAAATTAAAAAAGAAATCAAAGTCAGATCAGCAAGATTCTAGTCAAGGAACAAAGACCTAATTACTTACTAGTGTAGCCAGGAAGTTAAGATGGCTTACTCAAACATTCTAGGGTGTACAAGAACAAGTGGGAGCATCTAATTCCACGTCTCAGGTGAGTTGTCAACCTAATAAATTTCCTACTTATGTTGCACTAATGTCTTCTATTCTTCAGACAATGCCCTCCCTTTTTTACTTCAATTTCGTCTTTGAGAAAGGATGTTTCCTTGGTAAATTTTTGTCATTGTATGTCAAGGGGATTTTCTGAGCTGAGGAGATAAATGTGGCACTTGATGAGCAGTGGCTCACAATTGAGGTTGAACTAGCTTTCAACTGAAAACACATAAGTGTGTTCTTCCAAATGATCATTGAGAAATGTCTTTCAAAGCTGCTGAAAAAAAAAACTAGGCACAAATTTGGACTAAAATTGACATCGTTGTTGTGCCCTTGGGATTGATTTATTTTACATGTAGTTTATAAGTTGCAGATATAAGGATACCATTTTGAGATCATGATGTGCAGATATCCCGAGCTCTCATATTTTTGGTGAATGAAATAAGAGGTATTGGTGGTACTAGTGTGAGAAAGAAAGACCCTCCTCCTTTATGAATTATTCCTTATAGGTATAATTGCTGTAATGAAGTGCGTTCTAGGTGGGAAGGCTATCTTCAGTAAGCTACAATGGTCCATCAAAGTGTTTTTTTGTTAGTTCTACTTCCAGACTTGGCAAGAGATGGCTCAAAATTCTTGCAAGTGATCGACCAAATATATATCATGGAGAATTGTCAACTCAAAATGGCTACGATATAGACTAAGGGATGCATCAGGGATCTGATTTATGATTTCTGGTCATTTATCTTGTTTTTGTAGCTGATTGGATTGTTTCCTTAAGGAGTTCATGCTAGTAAACTTCCTTGTGGACCCATAAAAGAAATATGTTCATGATCATTTAAATTCCTTTCCTGTACGTTGTCATATCAAAGGACTTAACCATGGAATGATCAAAGAAACTGTAAAGAAAAATAAAAGCAAACTTTTCTAAGCTTAATGACTTCTTTCCATTGCTAAGCTAACTAGGACAACCTTGAAATATTTTCAAGGAATTTCTTTGATGATGCTAAATTGGCCTTGCAAGGCCTGTCAATGGAAAATTTTACAGCTTGATTTCACAAATGGAAATTTAGGGTGACTAAAATATCTTTTATAAAGTGCAGAGGACCAGTCACTAGAATGCAAAGAATTGTTTTGCTACACTGTTTATCTAAATTTATGGATAGACTCTTAACCAGACTCCTCAAACATTTATGATGTCATAAGATGATTGAGGGCATCTTCCAATTCAGCACCATACCCAGCATATTCATGATCATCTTGGATGATATTTAGGCCATTAATGAGATTGGAAAGAGGGCTCTCATATTGGAATCAAATTCAGCATATAAATAGATCTATCTAGGTTTGTACAATAATTCAACTCATCTCAAGGTGGTACAAAAGTCCCTTCAGCTCATCAAAAGCAATGTCTTTCTAATTTATTTCATCATTTGAGTGAATGCTAGTGCTTTGTGCCCTACTGATCTTAAATTCTTAACTGGCTAAGTAAAATCACTAACTTCTACAATTTACCATAGTCAAACTATATAAGTCTCCTATCAGGAAAGAAAAACTGCCTTCACACAATAATAGGTCTAAGAGGTTCAAGAAGCACACTGAGCTCTTTGCTAGCATTATCTTATAGGATTCAATGGCTAAGAACACTGAGCTCTTTGCTAGCATTATCTTGTAGGATTTAATGGCTGATTTAGTACACCACTAAATTGGTAGAGGTGCTCTTGCAGCTGGAATTGCAAAGACAAAAGATTTAATGAAGTTCAGCAACATTTGACACCACTATGAATGTAACAAAACAAGATCAGTAAGTCTTGATGAAGACTTCAGATAGCATGAGCTTCATCCATTATGTGAAGATAATTATATTTATGATACCAAATCCCTTGAAATAGAATTGGGTATAGGGTGGTGGTCTCACTTTGAAGACAAAGGGTTCACAGCTGCAGCGAAAAAGAGACTAGAAATATTTAGTTGTGCAAAGTTTAAACAAGGCCTCTTGTCTTGCAGATTTTTAGTTGAATGCCTTAAAAGCGTTGATTACTGTGTTAGCCTTGTCAATATTCGACAAAAAGGTTGTAATTTCATTCATGCTTGAGAACTATCATACTTATCCAAAACAATTTATGTGCTTGTTATGTGTCTAGACTCTACCTACTTTCCTTGTTTATGGTATAAAATTTTCGGTTCAGTCTGTTTTGGTGCTTATCCTTCTGTTTATAGGACCTCATTTTGTGTCTTGTTCAATAGGGGACGCAGTTGGGATCAATAAACCTAAATTTAGCCTTGTCAGAAGAATCAATAGGGTTGTGTGTTGAAGATATTTTCAATTATCTGTTATCAATATAGGTGTTAGGCCCCCTTGGTGACCCAACAAATTACATGCTAAACTTTCTCTTTAAATAGGCCCAACTTTTGATAATTTTTGTGAGATGGATGTCCAGCTGTATAGTATCAATAAAAAATAAGATGCAAACTTGGACACTTTATGCAAAGGAGATCAAAATAGTGATCACAAGCCTAAGATCATTGACGTATATCAAGCCATTTATTCCAGATGGATTTGAAACAATGCTTAGATGACTCCTGGAAGTGCTTGTGACATCATTAGATATTATTCATTCTCAACATAAAAAGTACTAGGAAAATGGAGAATCAAAGATAGGAAGAATGTGGGAGATGTCATTTCTGATGTTTCTCTTATGAGTTTGGGATTTTTTCCTGTTCTTTGCAGTTGTGTTGAAAAAAATAATGTTGCAAACATATCTTTAGCTATAATTGATATGCTCTTAAAATTTTTCCTTGCATCTAATACATGGATTCCTATTTTTCAAAAGCATTTTCCCACAAAGTGTGTAATTAGTCAGCTTCAACATGATAGTTGGAGAGATTCAGCTCTTGTAATCCTGAATCTATGTTTATCTTTAGCATGTGTTAGAGGAGGTGCTGAGATATTGCAGTTTTAGGAATTTGGCTTTTTTGATCCATAGAATGTGTGTAAAAATTTTCGGTGAAAATCACATAAAAGAAATTTTTTCCGACGCGTTTCGAACCAGCCAGTGTGGTTCATCATCAGGACAAGATGAGAAATCTGATCAGGAAACCAGTTTAAGTAGAACAAGGCATCTCCAACTAGCCGTTGGAAAAACGGCTAGTTTGACTAGAATAGGAAGAATTTTATTTTTAATATTAATTCTATTATTTATTTATTATTATTATTATTATTATTTTAATTTTAATTATATTTTAATTATAAATTCTATATAAAATAAAAATAAAATATAAAATCAAATCAAATCAAAGAAATACATAAGTAATAATAATAATACTTAATTAATCAATTAATTTAAGATAACTAAAGCGGTAAGTTTCCCGATTAAAAAAAAATAAAATAAAAAATAAATAAATAAATAGACAAATAAAATAAAATAAAAATAAAAATAAATAAACAAAAAATAATCAAATAAATAAAGAAAAATATAAATAAATAAATAAAATAAAATAATAATAATAATAATAAATAATAAATAAAATAAAATAAAATTATATATATATATATATATATATATATATATATATATATATATATATAATAAAAACAAAACAAAAATACTAATCAAAACCAATTAATAAAATAAAAGGAATCTGGAGAGAGGAATCAAGATCGAGATAAGAAAGAACGATCCGAAAAAAAAAATAAAAAAAAATTAAGAGTGAAGGGCAGGAATCCAGCATCTGCTAACATTCCACCCATCATCCCTATTAAGGTTAACCGGCCTCTTTTCTATTTCCAAGGCTTCCCTCAACTTTCGATGGTGGAAGTGGTCAATTGTTGCAATAACCTTAGTATCTTCAATACAAATATGGTGATTTGTTTTTTCAACATGCTCTGCCAAGGCAGAGGACCGGGATCTACCATGTCTAAGGTCAGCGACATGTTCATGAATTCTTTGGTTAATTGATCGACCAGTTTCACCAATGTAAGGTGTCCCACAGAAACACGGAATCAAATAAACACCCTTACCATCCATCGGGCAAATCGGGTCTTTAACAGATCTCTCCGCACTATCTGTAGTTCTCTTAGATCTGTTAAAGACCCGATTTGCCCGATGGATGGTAAGGGTGTTTATTTGATTCCGTGTTCCTGTGGGACACCTTACTTTGGTGAAACTGGTCGATCAATTAACCAAAGAATTCATGAACATCTCACTGACCTTAGACATGGTAGATCTCAGTCCTCTGCCTTGGCAGAGCATGTTGAAAAAACAAATCACCATATTTGTATTGAAGATACTAAGGTTATTGCAACAATTGACCACTTCCACCACCGAAAGTTGAGGGAAGCCTTGGAAATAGAAAAGAGGTTGGTTAACCTTAATAGGGATGATGGGTGGAATGTTAGAAGATGCTGGATTCCTGCCCTTCACTCTTAATTTTTATTTTTATTTTATTTTTTTTAATTTTTTTTCCGGATCGTTCTTTCTTATCTCGATCTTGATTCCTCTCTCCAGATTCCTTTTATTTTATTAATTGGTTTTGATTAGTATTTTTGTTTTGTTTTTATTATATATATATATATATATATATATATATATATATATTATTTATTATTTATTTTTTTATTTTGTTTTTTAATTTTGATTTTATTTATTTATTTATTTTATTATTATTATTATTTATTTTTTATTTTTATTTTTATTTTATTTTATTTTATTTTTTACTTTTTATATTTTATTTATTTATTTATTTATTTTTTAATTTTTTTTGAATTTTTATTTTTATTTTATACTTTTATTTTTATTAGTATTATTTATATTTTTCTTTATTTATTTGATTATTTTTTGTTTATTTATTTTTATTTTTATTTTATTTTATTTTATTTATCTATTTATTTATTTATTTTTATTTTTATTTATTTTTAATCGGGAAACTTATCGCTTTAGTTATCTTAAATTAATTGATTAATTAAGTATTATTATTACTTATGTATTTATTTGATTTGATTTGATTTTATATTTTATTTTTATTTTATATAGAATTTATAATTAAAATATAATTAAAAATTTTAAAAAAATAAATAAATAAATAATAGAATTAATATTAAAAATAAAATTCTTCCTATTCTAGTCAAACTAGTTGTTTTTCCAACGGCTAGTTGGAGATGCCCTGATCTACTTAAACTGGTTTCCTGATCAAATTTCTCATCTTGTCCTGATGATGAACCACACTGGCTAGTTCGAAACACGTCGACAAAAATTTCTTTTATGTGATTTTCACCGAAATTTTTTACACATATTGCAGTTTGCTGGGAATTTTTCAAGCTTGTCAACATTTAATCACTTCCTATGGGATGAACTTTCATCGGGCTTTAGAGATAGAGAGGGTCCATTCTCTATGTGGCATAAATATAGACAGTGTGATGGGTTATGGGGCTTAGGGCTATCAATTGTAACAACGAGGGTGAATTATATTGGGGAAAATGCTACTGTTGTTTTAGTTCTAGACAATGCATTGCCATTTTTATTTTTATTTTTATTTTCCAAAAAATATTATATCTTGTGTGCATTGTATGCCGCTGACCTTCCAACCGATGCACTTGGTAGGAAAATAACATAACATAAAGACCCTAGACTTCTCTTGTTGCATTACAAGAAACAGAGCATGCCATTACTCTTATGTGCCATCTTGCAAAGAACCGAGTGACATGACTACATGTTATGCAATGTGTAGATTTAGAACTCATGGAAACTAGTATACATCTATTAGCCTTTATTTTTGGAGGTGGTATTATATATACTCAAGATAATACTAGGGAAAGTATGTTTTTGCAATGCCCTCCCATTCAAAAGGAAAATATAGCTACACATGAAAAACCTTAAACAACAAAAATGGATGGTTTGGTGTTTCAACAAGGGGATCTATGGCTAAAAGAAAATGGTGGATAGCCTTGTAATAATTTGCACTTGATCTTAGAACAAACATTTTGTCATTATTCTTGGTAAAGGGTGAAGCTAAATCAGAAAATAACACTGCTTCCTTTACGAAATACTCAGATTTGGTTTCCTTAGAAGTGTTCATAATAAAATTTCTAATTTTGATTTTTTTGTGAAGGCAAGTAAAAGCAACAATTGAAAGAGTAAAGGAAGCTGACAATATCGATCTTGTTCATTTCGTAGAGCTTCCAGTGTTTGAATATAACACATACCCATTAGGAATGAATATTTAAATATGAAAGTTGTTGGTTTGATGTATTGTTTCTTGGGTCTAGAGGTGTGGCCAAGAACAAGTGAGGTTTTCCTTTGGCATGGAAATTACATGCTTGAGACCTTGAAAAGATTCCAAATGATTTTTTGTAAATCCATGGTCACCCCAATGATGCCAATTCTAGGTTGAATGCTGACTTGAACTCAGATATGGTAGATCCTTTGATGTATAGACAATTGATTAGATACTTGATGTAACATCAAACTTCATGTATGTTTCATAGTGAACACCTTGATCTAGTCACAATTGATCTAAGGGATATTCATAGGGTAGTTGCAAAACATGTTCTTTGATATTTTAAGGGTACAAAATAGTATGGTTTCAAATATGCAAGAGATGGTGAGTTGACGTAGCATGGATTTATTGATTTTTATTGTGTAGGAGATGCAAGTGATAGGAAGAGTATTTTCTGGTGTTGCTTCAATTTGGGTTTAGAAATAATTTTTTGGTTGACTAGGAAGTAGTGTTTAGTGCGATTGAGTTTAGAAGAGACAGAGTACATTGCAATCAACACTAATAGTTGTAAAGCCATATATGGCTTCACAAGTTGATTGCGGCACTAGCATGTGAGATGTTGGAGCCCACTTGGGTCAATTGTGACAATTAAAATTGTGTCGAACTCTATGATAATCAATATTCCATGATTGCTCCAAGAACATTAAAATCAGGTACCATTTGTTGGGAACATGCTTTATAAGGGATAAATTGATCTAGAGTACATTCAGACAGGTTGCAAATATCTTGACTAAGCCCTTGGCTAAGGGAATTTCAAGATATTCACAGGGAGACTTGGATGGGTGGAGAACAATTTCCTCAATAAGAGGTAGTATTAAAATATTATACCTTGGATATTATTTTGCAATCTGGTTGCACATGTGGCACTCCTCGACACATGTATGAATGAGGTATGAGTGCTTTAGTTGCAGAATTTCGATAGGATAGTGAGGGTCACACTTCCTCTTTCCAAATTCAATAGTATGGCACTTTAATTATAAGGGAGTGATCAATCTTATAGATTGGATTGTTGTTCTATTCTTAACAATCTATTATTAGCAATTTGCATGTGTTTTCCATGTAAAATAGGGTGCATGAACTTTGCAAGTGTTAGTTTTAAATTCATTTAAGTATTTTGCTAATTTTGACCTAATCTGAAGTCTAGTTAAGAAGGGTGTATGCAATCTAGCAATAGGGTGTAGATTTCAAGGAGATTTTATCTCTTCCTTGGAGCACACTAATTAAAATATGTCCATCATGCAGAGATAAGATGCAGATCCCAATGACCTTAAAACATGTACTTGCATATTTTTAAGTTTTGTATTGTCACAATTATTTGACATGGGCCTGTAGTATATACTAGCAAGTTGTACTAGTCACTATTATCAGAAATCTAGGTTGGGTTTGGAATAATGGACAATGCCAAAATGGAAAATATGCAGTAAGAATGTCTACAGGTTTCAATCTCCACCTATTGGTATGAATGTATGCAAGTTCGAAACTTTACCTTTCTTATTCCATTACACTTCCCTAACATTGTGTTGGGATAAAAACTCATACAAAATTTTGTATCACGTTTAATTTGTTGAAAAATACAGAAGAAAATTGCAGCTTAGCTACTGAATGTCCATATCTAGATATGAATCTGACCTATCCATGATAAAATTAGAATCATATGCCATTGGTGTTCACGTCTTCTCCTTTTCCCCATCTTAGTTTTCTTTAATTCTACTATATGAAATTGATGGCAATACCAGGTAAGGATGGACTTTGTAATGCTTTTTCTTTTTTCAGAAAACATGTCTTATATTTGTAGAAATTATTCAACAACAGTAGAGAAAAAAGTGGAGATCATAAACTCTTATCAAAATATAAGAGCATATAAAAATAAACAATGGGATCTAAACATTGGGCATCTTTGATCAGTAGTGTCTTTGGCCAAACACTGATGGTATACCTTATCCCTCCACAGAACATAAGTATAGAATGAGCTATCCTCATGGTGAAAAACATAAATCTTCCATAGATTGAATAATGCCAATCTCTGTAAGGACTGCCATATCCGAAAGAGGGGAATACGAACTAGAGATTGACAATCTCCAAAAGATGTAAAAGACCAATGAACCTTTCCTTGAAGTAGAACTGAACATTGATCATCTATATGTCTCCAGCAGTGTTTGAAAAAATAACACTCACAAAATATAGGTAGGACACTGGTCATCAGAAAGGATGGTGGAGAGGGAGGCATTCCATAGGTTCCATGAGATGTGTCTTCCTTCCAGTGTGGTGTTTAGGGGGTTCAGTGTCTTGGAAGGGCTTGTATCTACATCTTCTATGATTAGCGCAGGATTAGACACTGGAAGCTTATCAAGAGAAAGAACAGTTGCAATTGAATTAATAATAGTGAAATATAAACTTTTGTAGTTCTACTTAGGTAGTTGCGCCAATATTGACAATCAACTGCTCTAGAGATTGAATTCTTTATGGAAGAAATCCAAGATATTTGTGGCAATTTTCAAGCTTATTATGTGAGTCGATGAAATCTTCCTTACCCATTACTCTTATGTGCCATCTTGCAAAGAACCAAGTGACATGAATAAATGTTATGCAAGGTTCCTTACCCATTACTCTTATGTGCCATCTTGCAAAGAACCGAGTGACATGACTAAATGTTATGCAAGGTGTAGATTTAGAACTCAGGGAGACTAGTATACGTCTATTAGCCTTTATTGTTGGAGAAGGTCTTATCTATACTCAAGATAATACTAGGGAAAGTGTGTTTTTGTGATGCCCTCCCATTCAAAAGGAAAATATAGCTACACATGAAAAACCTTAAACAACAAAAATGGATGGTGTTATAGCCTAAATCTACCTCAGGCTGAAAAGGCAGAATCTAGGGTAACATCAAACCACGCTCAGCCTTGTAGCTAGCCCTACAAGGACAGGAGAGGGCTCTCTCCGTGAAAGAATATTCAAATAAACACAATAATGATCTGATATTAGGCTAGGTAAAATGATGGGGAAAAGGATTTTAATAAAATAAATGAATTTTTCAGGGATGTGTGGGACAAAAATGGAACAGCTGAAACCGGGAATTAAATCAGGACACAAGGTATTTCATGGGGCAAGATAGGTAGGAAAATTATCAAATAAACTAAATAGGGATGGGATGGATAGACTGGTGAGGAGCTGAAAAGGGCATAATAAATGAATCCTTTTCAAACAGAAGAAAAACATAGAGCATGAATTATTTCCCAAGGCATAGCATATAAAATGGATTCTACCTTTCTATCTTGAAAGCATTTAAAAGGAAATGTTTATGAATGAGAGGTGAAACATAACAATTTACATATGAAACCAAAAGAGATAACAAATGCTAATTCTCATACCACATGGATCCCACAAATCAGAGCTGCATCTTTTATTAATCCCTGTCAAACTGTACAATGGAGCGCAAAAAATGTTCTTCCACACTTGAATTCTCAGACTCCAACCTCTCAAATGATTTACAATTACAATAAATAAACTGAACTCTGGAATCATAGATCCGTGAAAAGAGGAGTTGTTCTAATAGCTGAATAACAGAAAAATAAAGATTGAAAACAAGAGCAAATAATCTTTCCGAAAGGAAGAGCTGTGTTACATTATGCCACTCGAAATTTGCTGATAACCAATGAGGAGGCGAAACCTATAGCGTAGATCCTTTGAATCGTAACTGAAGACAAAATAGGCAATCCGATCCTATTTTCCTGCGGTTGTAGATATCTTTATTTTATTTTAGGCTCTCGGCCTTTGACTATTCGCTTTCCATTTGCTATTTGAATAAAACCAACTTTTAAAAAAAACATTCCTTTGAAATGAAACTTTGCCTTTAGTGAAGGGAAAATTTATTTTAAATGGGAAAAGGGAAGGGAAATGGGCGGTACCCGCATATAAATCGCAATCGGAAGATCGTGGAGGAGACATAATATAAGATGGAGAAATTAACACACGGTATGCGATGGTAACATCGCAATCGGGATCGGAAGGGGAAGACATATGTGAAACATAACCAAAAGGCTCTGATGCGATTGGGGTAAGGTCCGATGGGGCAATATACAATGGCACGAAGGAATCCCTTTAGAATAAACGGAAAAAGATATTTTTACTTTATACAAAGGGGAGAATGGTATTTTTCAACAGGCGGAGGGCTAAAGTGGGACCAGGGTATCGGAGCAATCAGAATCGGGAGATCGGGAAAGGGAGGAACACATTACAAATATTGCGATGCGATGGTGAGAAAGGCCTTTGTATAAATAAAACAAAGTTTAGATTTAACAAAGACAAAGGGTCACATTATGGATTGGCGGAGGATTGAAATGGTGGGATCAAAGGGTATGAATCACAATCGGAGATCAGAGTGGAGTGCAACACATTTGGGAAATGCCGATGCCGATGGCCCGATTGATTTTGAGCCGTCGGATCAGCGGGTAGAGATCAACGGTGGGATTGTAATCGGGGGATATTAATCGAGAGGAAGTCTATGGAGGCGCTGATTTGAGTTTGGGCCATCCGATCGGATGGGAAGATCGACGACTGTGGAATGATCGGAGGGGATCCGTCGGGGAATACGTATCAAAAGTTGCAATCGCATCGGAGTTGTTGGCGACGAGTCAATCGGAATGCGCATATCAAATTTTTCGATGCGATTGATCAGGGCGATGGGATCGGGGGTGCAATAAATCGGAGGAGGGAAGGTTACGATTGATCGGATCAGGCGCAAGACTTTGCGATTTGTGATTGATCGCATTGATTGTGCGATCGGTGAATCCGAACATAAGCTTTAGGTTGTTTTCCATTCACCGATGGTTTTGGATGGGCGGGGTTTTTATTATAATAAAAAATTTAAACTTTATATTATAAAGTTTTATCATAAGCATGGTGGGGAAGTGGTTAACATATAAATCACATTTTTATTAAATGATTTATAATGCGAATTTATAATCGGAAAGGGGGAAAGGGGGTTTTTAAAGGGATACAAAACTTTAATTAAACAAAGTTTAAAGGAAAAAATGGGAAAAGGGGAAGGATTAGGATATAGAGGGCCTTTACTTCACTTAAGCATAAATTTCAATCCAGAAGTCAGTTTTGAGAGTGTCGTATACCGTTGGAAAGATCTTTCCAGGCTCTTTCTGATGGATCTACTTAGAGGATGATTTGGCACTTAACATGCAATGAAAAACTTCTCTGAAGGCAGGGACATCACTTTGTGGAGAGAACAGCTTCTGAATTGTGACTTATTACATATGATGATATAAAATTACATAATGAATAATAGTAATAAAGGAAAAATATCATGTTTTCACCTCAAAACATGGTTTTGAGGTGAAAATTACATGAAGTCGAATAAAATGTCTCGTTGATCTTCCAGGTGCTGTGACTTTGAATTTATTTGACTTCCTCATGACCTTGCTGATATTATTGACCTTTGACTCATTGATTTGACCATGGTGAGACCCTAGAACTAATGAGACCCATCCTATGACCTACTGATATGATTTTGAGAATAAAAGTGACTAATGACTAAAGACCATAGGAAGGAAAATCAGCAAGTACCTCATGAGGGAAAAATGATAAAAATTACTACCATCAATGAATCCATGACCTAGCGGAATGGTGAAATTCGGTATGAGACACCTAATATGCAAATGCAAAAGAGCAGTTTTGATCACTGATGGCAGTATGACTAGACTGACACTAACATTCATTACTCTTATGTGCCGTCTTGAAAAGAACCGAGTGACATGACTAAATGTTATGCAAGGTGTAGATTTAGAACTCAGGGAGACTAGTATACATCTATTAGCCTTTATTGTTGGAGAAGGTCTTATCTATACTCAGGAAAATATAGCTACACATGAAAAACCTTAAACAACAAAAATGGATGGTTTGGTGTTTCAACTTTCAACAAGGTGATCTATGTTTTGAGAATTTGTAGGGCTGGAGATTAATTCAAATTCTCTTCTTGATAATTAATTGTGAGTTTACTTGAGTTACTTATGTGTTCTCTTGCTTAGCTTATTTAGTATTTCATGGGATAGGTTTTTCCCTCACTCTAGGAGCCTAACTTTGTATCTTTTGTATTTTGGTAATGGATGGTTTGGTGTTTCAACTTTCAACAAGGTGATATATGTGTTGAGAATTTGTAGGGCTGGAGATTAATTCAAATTCTCTTCTTGATAATTACTTGTGAGTTTACTTGAGTTACTTATGTCTTCTTTTGCTTAGCTTATTTATTCTTTCATCAAGTAAATTACCAAAATACAAAAGACACAAAGTTAGGCTCCTAGAGTGAGGGAAAAACCTCTCCCTCTTGGAGAGGAAAACCCACAAGAAATTCTTCTTATAGATCTTCAAATGACAAGTACCATGACCAGGACTTAGACTCTTGACCTATGAATGCTTCCAAGACCTCACCACTGCTTCCAATGCCGATCCTTTATATTTTCATCGTCTTACACTGATCTACTCCAACATTTAGAGAACTTGGTTTCTAATTCTATTTTCCTTGGTTTATTCAATACAATGCTTCTTACTTCATATTCACTTGAAACATATATATATATATATATATATATATATATATATATATATATATATATGACTTTCTTTTGAATCTTTACCTTCCTTTCTTTTACTTTCTCTCTATGCAAATATACACCACTTCAAACTTCAGATGATTAACTTGGCAATTCACGATTTACCTTCCTTTCTTTTTACTTTCTCTCTATGCAAATATACACCACTTCAGACTTCAGATGATTAACTTGGAAATTCATATCATAGTATTTGCACACTTTTTCAGTCCTGATTTGTATATCTCTTCACTGGATTCTAATTCTTTAAAGGGTGCTAGCTCAATCGAAGAGCACCTGCTTTACAAGCAGGAGGTTGGTGGTTCGATTCCATCGTGCCCTGATATTCATATGGAATGGCGGTGATCAATTTTTGGTGACGAAGCTCTTTTTACCATCACCAATGAGCTTATGGTGACATTTTTCGACCCTCACCAAAATATGAAATGGTGAGGGTCAACGAACGCCACCATATATATGCATCAATATTGACGACCATGAAAGGTCCATCACCATAAATCGATGTTGTTGATATGAAATGGTGAGGGTCACTATTTGTCATTATAGTCATTATTCGTGACAAAACTTGAAGTTACCAATGAACTTATCATGACATTTTTTGACCCTCACCAAATATGAAATGGGGACGGTCAATGAGCGTTGCCATATATATGCACCAATAGTGATGGCCATGGAAGGTCCATCACAATAAATCGTTGTTGTTCATTTGAAATTGTGACGGTCAATATCCGTCATTATAATAAATATTCGTGACGGACCTTGAATGTCACCACAACACATACTTTTGGCGACACCACCTTTGGTGACATTCAACTTTTTGGTGACGGAGGCTATTGTCCGTCACCATTGCTCATATGCAATGGTGATGGTCACTATCTGTCATTATAAATCATTATTGGTGACGAACCTTGAATGTCACCACAACACCTATACTTTCGGCGACGCCACCTTTGGTGACGTTCAATTTTTGGTGACGAAGGCTCTTTTGACCATCACCAATGAGCTGATGGTGACAAAGGCTCTTTTGACCATCACCAATGAGCTTATGGTGACATTTTTTTCCCCTCACCAATGTCCTTTTTTCTTGTAGTGGACAAAGGGTTGCACATTTCCCAATGTAGATTCTATCTTTTCATTTCTTTTCTCTGAGTTGTTTTTAGGCCTTCTTCTTTTGACTTTATACCTTGTTGCTCTAGACTAGTGTACAAGAGTTGTTTAGAGAACACTTTTGAGAATTATTGAACTTGTATATACATAGTAAGTTGATACCATCCCAAAGCACAAACTCCTTGCACTTGTATAGAGTGTAGGTGATGATAGAAAAACCATATATAATCAGACTTATATAATCAGAGATGCATTATTGGACCAAAACTAAAATACTGAGAGTGCTTCAAATATACTTCAGTCTCTAGTATGATCTTCATCAGAAATACGTATCTGTTGAGGAAGATTGTAGATGGAATATGTCTTCTTCTGCAATACACATCTGCATTACAACATCTATTCAATTATGATGATTCCAATATATCTTTATAGTTGTGGTTCACCTTTCCTTCCTGTTGGTGGTGATATGAATTAGGGTGCTGACAAGGATATTACACTTAATATCTTAAAGGTCCTTGTTACTGATGTGAACAATGAATCAACCCAGAGCTTACAACTTATTGTGAGATTAGATGATATCTTTCAATCTAAGAGACCAAATGACTTTACTGCTTGTACAATGTACTTTCAAAACAAACCCTTGAGGCTAGATACATTCAATATATTGGTCAGTCTCACTTATCAACCATGCAATTTTATTTATGACATAAGGGGTTATGTATGTCAATGATCAATCTCTCTTTAATGGTGAAATATCAGAAAATCATTTCTGCTGAAGTATGCTTTTGATGAATCAATAACAGACTTTTGAGCTTCAATTTACACAACTAATCCTTCATAATTTTGATACTTTAACTGTTCTATCATGGTAATCTTCAGAAAAACATCTTTAAGTTGTTTAATTGAATTCTCAGGAAACATAATTCACACAGTTTTATGAATGATCTTAAGGAAGAGGACTTGAAGATATATATGTACTGACTTCAGGAAGGCATGCATTTATGTATAGAAGTAGATACTACTTCAATGCTCAATATAATGCTTCAAGTGTAAACAAAATACTGATCCTTTAGCACTGCTACTGACCTTTTCATGCTGAATGCAGATAATGCTGGGACTACTACCTTGATGTACTTTTTCCATAATCCTTTGATCCTGAGGACCTGTAACATACCGCTGCTCCACTGATAACACCTGGTATTCTTTTGATAGGCATGTTGCTTGTACCAAATACCAATTGATACTACTTTGATAAATTATGCAGAGATTTCACTTTTGCTTGCACATGAACCCATAGTTTATACTATTCATCTTTCCACTGTTCACACCAATAATCATCAATATAATGAATTTGATCTTGGCATTATTAACCATTTTTCTTAATCTGTCATTCTGTTCAAAGGAATGTCACTGCATTTTCCTTTCTAGGAATGTTGTAGAATCATTGCTGCTTTATATACAATTCAGCTGTTCTAACATAATGATCTTCAGGAAGACATCTTAAATTTCTTTTCTTGGATTGTTCATGGGCAGATTACTCAGAGCTTTATCACTCACTTAATTTCATTCCTCCAAGGGGAATTTTCATAGATGAATGATGTAATGACATAACGATGATAGATAGTTCTCTTAATCATCCTTCTTAATGTGATTCATTGTTAATTCTAGTAGTATGATGCACAATGTGATCATCCTTTATGGGTATTTCTAGTTCTGTAGCTTGAAACATAATTTTTTTTTTTTTTATTTAACCATTCATCACTTAGTGTGTTGTTGTCATCTTAGCTTACATGTTCTTGGCCGAAGTTCCCTTTACCATCATGGCTGCTTGCTGCCTTCTCTCCTTCCATCAACCTGCTGGCTATTGTGTGCTTTAGGTATTCTTCCTCCTCTATAGTTCTCAGTTAGAGAAATTGTTTTTTCCCTTCCTGATCTTATAGTTGTTCTCATTCCAAGGAGCTCTTCTTAGGCCACTTTTGTGGGGACTATTTATGAACGGCTCTCCCCCTGGGATGTTGCTTCATATCTATCACTGGTTGGATATTTTTGTTGCTTTCTAGAGTAGCTCCCCTTGAGACTATGATGGATTCATTATGTTATTGAGGTAAAAGGCTCCCCCTTTCTCTTTTCCTTCCATACTTTATTGGGGTTCTTCATAATGTTTGCACTCCTTTTTTATTCATAGTTTTGTTTGATTTGATTTGATTCCATCATCTGTCTAGATTTCTTTAATGTATATGGCAGGTTACAGTCCTTTTCTTTGTGACCAAGCTTGAGGCATACATAACATCTTATTTTACCAAGGTACGTTTGAGCTAATGTATAATATTTTGTTCCCCTTTTTTAACATAATTTACATTCAATAGATTTATGTCCAAATTCATTGCATGCATAACAATAGCCATGGAAATGATTTTTGTACCTAGTGAAATGTTTTCTTTTCCATTTGCTTGATTGAGGGGTTCTTCTCATTTTCTGCATCCTTTGCTGGTTGGACTAGATTTTCTTTGTCTTACAATATGCTGCAATATGTCCAGGTTTGTGGCAGGAAAAACAAGTGATACTTCTCATAGGAGGAAAGAACCTTCTTTAACATCTTCCAAATTTATTCAATTTATATTCAAGAGTGTATGACCCTTTTTCAACTGACTGTTTCATCCTCTCATTCTCTGTCCTTTCATGTTGCTGCTTGTTTCCGTTTGTTTCTTTGCAAATCATGTTCTTGCTGGCTTCTACTTTTGTAGGAATCTTCTGAGCTGCTTCATTGTCCTTTACAACTTTTACAAAAATGACATTCCCATTATCTTCTACCTTGGACTTACTGGTTTCTCCTTCATATCCTATCCCAACCTTTATGAGAGGTGACCTTTGAGAATTTAGAATCTTGTCCAACTGTTCAAAGCTTTTCATTAGAGGAGTATTCATTAATAAATTTCTTTGGGATTTTTCTAATTTCTTTCTCAGGCACACTACTTCTTCTTCTAAATTCCCACATTCCTGACTTTTATCTCTCATTTGTTGCAGTAGAGTGTCTTCTACTTTCCTTGCTTCTTCAAGTTGTGTCTTCAGGCCAACAATTTCTTTCTTATCTTCATATAATTCTTTCTCATCACATATTTGCACCAATGTCTTAAGGTCTTTGTTTTCATTCTTCAATATTTCTATTTCAGTCAAGGCTGTGTCAAGTTTGGCTTTTTCCTCAACTGTAATTTCTTCATGGAACTTACTTCCATTCACACTAACAAGTACCTCATTTGATTGGACATTATCCTTTTGACATGAATTTTTCTTCTTCTTGATTCTCTTCTCCTTCTTGACAATGCAGCCACTAGTGTCTCCTTCATGCATGAAATGCAATCTATCCCAGATTTCCTTTGTAGAGGTTAGATCCATTATTAAATCAAGATCCTTGTTATGAAGACTTTTATATATCACACATTTTGCTTTGGCATTCCACTGTTGTTCTTGCAGCGAGGGAAAGTCTGTGCAGTAACCATCACATACAAGTTTCCATACCTCAGGTTCATAAGTCATTAAATCTGTTTTAACCTTATCTCTCCATTCTAGAAATTTTGTTGTATTTAACACATATACATTTTGATAGTCCATGACTCAACGAAATCTCCTTCAAGCTATTAGGCTTACGCCAAAGGAACCCGCTCTAATACCAATTGTTGAACCCTTAGTTAAACTGAGAGGGGGGTGAGTCAATTTAAAACATTCATGGACTTTTTAAAACTTTCCTTTAAACTTATTTACACCTTCATTTCATGATCAACTTAATATGTGAGCAATCTTAATTTGTGAACAACAAGTATTAAGCAGATTAGATAATGTAACAACAGTCTTAATATGTGAGTAGTAGGTATTAAGCAGATTAGATATACCATATCAACACATAGACATCATGCACATAGACAGCAGATATAAGTGGAAACCCATAAGGGAGAAAACCACATCTTATTATTGTTGTGATGCAAAGGCAAGCTCCAACTCCCTCTCACCACTGATTTTCTATAGGCTCCAACCTACAGGAGGCTCCTACCTCAATTTTGCAAGCTACAACTTGCATGGAAGCTCCAACTCCCATCTATTTTCTGTAGGCTACTACCAATAGGAGGCTCCTACCTCAATCAACTACAACTGACATCTATCAAACTACAACTTGATATGGAAGAACCAACTTCCTCACATCACAATAAAATCATATGTTGATTTACCTGGATATCAGCTCTATTTTCCTCCTTCTTCACTATTGTCCTCCATCTTTCATATCTGCCTTATATAATATCTGGATCTTCATAGCTTCTCTATCTTCTCCTCTTTATTCTTACCCTCTCTTCCTCAATTCTCCATTCTCTAACCTCTCTATGCATATCTATGCGATATCATTTATAGATTTCACCTCATGACTATTTGTATTCTACAGGGAATTCAAAATGAACATCCATGACTCTTTGACTTCTGCCTTCTCATTTCTTTGTCCAACTCTTTCTGAGGAATATAGAAATATGTACAAATTTCAGTTTTACAATGGATTTTTGTTTGCCTACGAAGACTTGCCAATGCATCACAAACAATATAAAATAAATAAAACTTTACATTTTCAGTTACAATAAGAATTTCAATTCAGCCCATTCAGTTCTTAGCTCGCTGTGAATTTGTCTTTTCTGCTGATGTCACTGTCTTTTTCAGTTTCTGCATACTCTCCTGTTTTCCATGCATGTATAATGCATTTCCCAAACTATGTTCTAACTCTGGAAGCTGTTGGCATGTAATAGTTCTACATAATCTCCTGTTCACTGCAATTGTGTATCTGTTGCATATATACCTTCTTTACAAGTTTAGCCCCAAATAACTCTCAAAGTCTCATGCATATAGAAAAACATTTCTAGTTAATCCTCCAAAAGGGGTCCTCAATATCTCCAATCTGGGCAATCTATGTTCATTGCAGAAGCTCTTTTATAAATCATTTCACTATGAGTTATACAGCCATACAACCAATTATATAAGTGGAAGCTTTCTCTATTTTCATCTTTAAACCTATGGTTAAGAACCATATTTCAATCCTCTTATAACCGCGCTGGATCAATATCTTTAATCTTGATTAAATAACCAAGGTTCCAAACATCTTATTTATGATGATCTTTCACTTGACTTCCCTTTTATTAAAGGGCATTCAACACTTCAACGTTTCTTCTAGGTCCACACTTTGGTTATCATTTCTGAAATCAGTTTTGGGCAAACTCAATACGATGGCCACTCGTTCTTCATCATATGTTGTAAACCATGATTCATATTCATTTAAATAATGATTCCCCAATATTTATTTACTTTGCTTCACGCTTCATAGCAATCACTCATACAAAGGCTTGGTTTATATTAAACCCCAAATGAGATGGCCGACAGGGTTAATAAACTCATCTTTCCATTCTATTTAGACATTCGGAATTAATTCGGGCTCAACCTTTTATAAAACATCATTTTATTGAATGTCGGTTTCATACCTTTAAACGTTGGCAACTTTGACAATATGTGAAAGCTTGTATTAATTTTATAAATTTAGTGGTTAAAACCATTAGAATGGCAAACCCCTTTATAACATTGACTCAACACATATAAAAATGCTCCTCCATACTCTATCAACAACATTAGGTCTGTCAGGGTCCCACAACTCACTTTATAGAAATCATCCGTTGATCACCAGCTGCGCATATCTCGAGGCTTCACTATGAACCATATCATATAGCCCACACGTTTCTGTTCAGTCCACCCTTCGTTGCCTCTATGAGTCAACATTCACCTTATAATCAACCCATTATATAATATAGCCAATGCATAGCAATTTATTATATATTGAGTTACACGAATATTTCGCTTCTCATTAAACCTTCCACCCTTTCAATTAATGTTGAAGCCCAATTATCAAACAATATCCCTGCTTGTGTAACTTACCAACATTTGACTTTGGTGTGTCCATCGCACCCACATATGTATTAACACTGAATTTGATTTAAATCCAAACACTAGCATGTATTATTATTTAGGCCCACAATCTCTATTAACATATCTCTCATTCTCCATCCATAGAATCGACGGCATTCGCACCCTCGCTCTACCAATTGAATGATCTAACGGATATCTCAATTTTTAAAGAACCAAAATTTAGCATGAAAATAAAATGTGAAATGGGTGGTAAACGAATACCACGTAAGCCACGTGTCAAGAAAAGAGCACTATTGCATTATTTTTCAGAATTCTGCTTACCACTTTTTAAAAGTGTGAATACCACCGGTTTTTATCTCTGAACCTGCCTTTACTGTCCTGTTGGTTCCATTGCTTAGGGTTCCATCACTATTATTAACACTCTCCATATATTAACCTTTGTTCCTCAAAATTTTAACACGACACTTTCGCATGTTATAATGCATCGCTTCATCAGACTTATGCTATGCATTCAAGGTTCAATCAACCCCAGAATTACCAGGCTTCAAGCTTCGGCTCTCACCTTTTTTAGTTTGGATTCCACTATGCCTTGGTTCTCATCGGACTCCTCTAAATTGGGCTACGCCTTCAACATTCTAGACAGGTTTTATCAAACCCCAACCATCTACACAATGAATGTATAGATCATTATGTTTGAGCTCTGGATTGATTATAAAAGATAAAACAGCTAGTAAACCCCAGCATTCGTATTCAGCTGCGCCATTAACTTTAGTAAGGGATCTTCGCCCACTTCCATCAAACCCAATATTTGGTGATTGTTTCCACACACATTGGTTTTATTTCTACAAACCCAATTGTTATACTTAAACCCAAGGCTTATGCGAACATTTCAATTCCAAAAGTTCAAACTTGGTAAACTTAATACCAAGGCATATTATGCGTTCTATATCAATGGATATATGTGAACCTTCATAGCTTAATTAATTGTCACCACATATGTATGTTCATTCATATATAACCCTGACTTCATTAAAAATAAAAAAATAAACAACACTTTATGCAATGGATACTCATATAGGTACAGATTCTTTCATATATACAATGAATTTACTTACAAAGCCTCCTTATTTTTGGTCAGATATTCAAATCAAATGGCCCTTTCAACCTCACTACTCTGCCTCTAATTCCTCTACTGCTTCTGCTGCCTGGGCTACCTCTTGCCCATCTCCTTTTCCTATTTGCTGGTTCTTCTTTCTTCTCTTTTTCCATAGTGATAGTTTAGGTGTTGCTCCTTTCTTACTGTTGCCTTTATTAATTTTCTTCTCTCTTTGCCATCAATGACAATATTTCCAACAGTCTCTTCTAGTGGAAGCTTTCAATAGGATATTGGAGACTGCACTTACTAAGATTTGCAATGCTAACTAGAATGATTAGGATGTGTGTGTACCAACTGTTCTTTGGGCATATCTAACCACTTGTAAGAAAGTGGCAGGCAAGAAACCGTTCAGGATTGTGTATGGGCAAGAAGCTGTGTTTCCAATGGAGTACATTGTTCCCAGTCTGCGCATTGCAGCATTCACCAATATGGTAAAAGAGGATATTATGGAGGAATGGTTATCGTAGTTGGTCGCGCTCAAAGAATATCACTTATTGAAAATTTTCATCAGAAATTATAGAAGGCACGCGAAAAGGCATGGCATGATAGGCATATCTAACAAAAGGTCTTTAAGGAAGATGATTTAGTCTTGTTGTATGACAACAAGTTTGTGTGCCTCCCAGGGAAGTTCAAGATGCATTTTCTAGGGCCATATGTTGTTAAGGAAATTACTGATGGAGGTGCAGTGTGCCTGGCCACGTTGAGTGGAGATTATATTCCCGGGTATGCCAATGGAAGCCGATTGAAGCCATACAGGGATGACCCTCTCCCTACGTGCACCAAATGATATATGGTCAGTGTATTGGATCTCCATAGAAGGGATGGAGGATTTTCAGACAAGTGCAACGAGCGTGTGGTATTTGTGCGTGGAGGTTGAGTGCCGAAATCTAGTTGTTGGAATAGAAAATCTGGAAAAGACAGTTTTATTACTGTTTAGGGGAGTGTCTAGGTTTCATTTAATGAGGAGATTTTACCATATTTGGAACCATTTTATCATTTATGGATACAAGTTAATGCATAAGGGACTATTTAAGATGCGCCAAAGCTATAAATATGATCTAAGGGGTCGCATTAGTTCCCTTTTCTTTCTGTGTGAATTATGTGCCTTGAGTTCTCTGATTTCTGAAATCTACTCATTGTCTATTTCTGGTCTGGATTCGGTGTTTGACGAGAAGTTGCACCATTGAGGTCTAGGTTACGTTATCCCTCCAAATATGAAAGCTACACGCCCTAAAGAGGATCCTGCTGCTCCAATCGCTGAGACACCGACGCCCATGAAAAGAAAGAAGGGACAGACCTCAGGGACCTGCAAATCCCCAAGAGACAAGACCCCGAGGCCACGATCCACTATAGTTGAGTGACAAAAGAAACTCATGTCTGAGCTACCTGAGAAGATCATGGAGGATGAATATATGGTTAAAGTGGCTCCCATCTCGCTGTTTTTGACCTATGTCGCACCACGCAAGGCATCAGTCAAGGTCCCGAAGGACCTTGAAAAAGTGCAGGCATACATTAATATGCCTTTGATCCCCTAAATTGTCTCGTTAGAAGGCGATATTTTTGCCAACGTGTCGCTATTGAAGATGGAAGATTTTTACCTCACAAATTTCGATAAGTTCCCTGGGCTTGCAACTGAAATATACCTAGACCGAGTACCTTATGAGGGGGTCATTGTGTGCATAGAGCCAAAGTACTGGGTCCTAGGCCTGCATAAGGAAGGGCTCTTAAATTTATCGCAGGTTCCACATTTCAAGCGCAGTTTGATCAATGACATATGTGTGAGGAAGTTTCTTGCACTAGTCCACAATGAAGATTTGTGGCTGGGAGAGTCTACACTTATTGATGTCACGCTGATCCATCGGATCACCGGCCTGCCTGATCAAGGCGTGGATCCCATGGATGAATTTGGAGGCAAAGGCAAGGAGAAGAAGGTGGCATAAAAGAACAAGACTACCTACCAGGTATCGCTCCACAACTGAGGATTTGTGGTGAGTGAAATTAATGACCCAACAATCCAAATTGGGACACTCATCTTTGCATGTAAGATAATGCGTAAATATAGGCATAAATAAGTCCACGCGCAAGTAATTTCACTTGTAGGACAATGTGAGAAGGATGTCATTTACTATTGGGCATAGTATTTATGTAAGGAGTATCTAGAAAATGTGCACGAGGTGCAAGAAGAGGGAAAGTATTTCTAATATGCTTGGCTCTTGCTGTTGATAGCATTGACTGGTTAGAAGATCCCAGAGGAGACCCAATTTCAAGGAATAGAACCGCAGATGTGTGAAGCCACGCGGTACACCATGCTATGGAATTCCTCCACCCCCGCGTGCATCATGGATAACAAAATATTTTAGGTCATGTTCGTTGCCTCCATCTTGCAAGCAATCCAATCAAATTCGAGGCAGTCTCCAACTTTGTACAAGAAGCACAAGTTGATTGCCAATTTTAAAGCTACATTTCATAATATTCACATCTGCACGAAGGGTGTCATCAGGGGTATATGGTATGAATTCACTTATCATGTCCCTGAGTATGATTTGTTGCACGTCACTGCAGAGTGGCCGCCAGCTTGGTTGGAGCCGTGCACCACAGGAGGTGCATCCACTTCTATTCCTAAGATACCCACCAAGCCCTGTACCGATACCCAAACAACTGAGAAAAGAACTAGAACTGATCCCATACTGACCACAAATGGTGAAACAATTGACCTTGAAACAGAAAATTCACCTAAGAAGAATGGTGTTGGCCTAAGGAGACCGAGGATCACATAGTGGAGCAAGTGGAAGTCCAAACTTCCAAGGCGACAAAGCACGACTCTTAGGCCGCGGGAGGTCCAAGGAAGAAGCACAAAGGCTCCAAAGCCGCCAGAGCTACATATTTGATGCTAACCAAGGATGATCTAAATGAGATAGCAGACACGATCACGATGGCGACAGAAGACATGTGGATGGACTTGGAAGCACAGTACAAGGCTCTGCTTAACAGGGTGTAGAGCAGCATCCAGGAGCTCAATGTTCAAGTGAGAGCCTGATTCAGGTGAGCGTAGCACAACCGAGCCAAATGCAAGTGAGCATGCTTGTAACCAGTGCGCAATTGTTTTACACTATACTAACTACAAGAGGGGTGATTCACCTCATTCAAATCCTTGAGCCGGCCATCCATGTAGAATCAGAAAGCGATCACGCATAGCTATGAGGTTGTGATGATCTCAATGTTGACTTATTTGTTTTTCCTACAGGGAAGTTACACATGATCCACAACATGATTGTGGATGAGCTCTAGTTTAGAGAAGCTTGTGCCCACCAAATTATCGAAGCGTAGTAGCAAGCTGCCAAAGCACAAAAGAAAGATAAGATCACAGAGGAAGCATGCCACGCAACAGAGGCTCAACGCCATGCTCTAGAAGCCAAGATCAACCAATTTTGCAGCGATGTGCCAACAGTCCCTGCCATAGCTAGCCCAGTAGAGAAATTATAAGGGCTAGCTGCTACACTGAAGGCCACCCGAGCAGATATTCAGAATTTACGTGTAAAGTTTCAGCACAAAAATGTAGATTCACAGACAAACCTGTAGTCGGTGACTCCTCGAAAACTGAGAGTGGAGAGGGTCACCAAAGTTAAAATAACTACAGAGAGCGATTAATTATTGGATGAGGCCATGGGCGTCTAGTATTTGGTTCAGAATGACCCAATGGTACAGTAGCTGTGCGATAAATTTAAAGTCAAAGAACAATAATTTGATGATATCCAGATGGCATTTCCCACCCTTGTGGTTGTGCAACACCTTTCCCACCTATGGGAGGGTCGGGTGATTCATACCGAGATCGAGGATATGCATCATAGAGAGTATTTGTTGGAATTACAGATGCAGCCATGGGCCAAGGAACCTCTACAGGTGTCACAAACACTTGATGGCACGATGAAGACCCTACAACAAAACCAAAGAAGTATTAAGCTTCCACTGAAGGTTTGACAACATAAAATATTGTCAGTGAAACACAGGGAGCGACTGTTAAGAGCCTTGAGGTGGTTTTTCCACTAAACAAATATGTCCCTACGCTGAAAGCGAAGATGAAGGAGCCTACCCCATAGTGACTTGGGATGAGTCACGAGTTTGCATTGGGGGCCTATTGGAGCGGGGTCCCCTGGAATGAATTTTGAGCAACTTTTTGTATATATATATATTTTTATCTGCATTGCGCGGAAAGGTCAAGGGGCTTTGGGGTGGGTTAAACTCCCTATTATATTTAATTGGGTGTTAAGGGAAAAATATGGGCCTAAAATCATGGTTTGAGACCATAGTATCTGTGCACTAAAGGAATATAAGTATAGATAGATCAAATCTAGTAAGATAGTTCATAGTGTAGTTAATATCTAATTAAGTGATTAATTTTTGTAACGGTTTTTAGTTTGAGTTGGGTATAAAGGCTCCTGTTGGCTGTGTGCATGGAGACCTAGTCCTGGTTGTGTGCATGGAAGGGTAATTGTAAGGGAAAGTTTGACTATAATGAACTTCTTGGATCTAATACAAAGACTATTTTGGTGAACCAAATGTGTAACATGTTTTATATTTGAGCTATCTGATTACTATTTATTTATTTGAGATCACTTTACTTCTATTACGATCAATTTTATTTTCACGAGTAAATATATCCTTTATGCATGAACATCTATTTATGGTTAAGTATATGAATAAATCTGCTTAAGTTATTGTGCGCGAATGTATACTCCATGAATGGAAAAGATTTGATTTTGTTATATGTATCTGCGACGAAGTTGATATGTGTTGTTGTTTATCTGTTATGTGCATTATCTGTGTTGGAGATGGAGTTGAGCTAATAAGTGTTGATCTATATATGCACACATTTGTTTATAGTCTGCAATAAGTTCTGTAATAAACATGTTTAGGGCCACCACATCAATTTATTCCTCAAGGTGTGTAAACCTGGTTTCAACACCCCCCCATACTACTTTGGGTGAGACTTTGATCTGCGCAAGTAGTTCATTGTGAAAGGGCGAGTAGTTGGATAGTTTTTTGGTTGCACGATAAAATTTGAACTTGGTTCAGGACCCCTCAAGCCAACAATGGAATGGACATCTCCTAGGAATGTGGATGAGGTAAGGACATTTATTGGGTTGGAAGGTTAATACCAAAGGTTCATCGGTATCTTATCATGCAATTCCTATCCTATTTCATAATTGCAAAGAAAAGGTAAGAAGTTTGAATGGCCAGAGGAATGTGCAACTAGTTTTGAGTAGTTGAAGTAGTTGTTTACAAATTCTCCAGTTCTCAATATTGCAAATCCAAACAAAGAGTTTGTGTTATTTACATATGCTTTCAAAAGAGGACTTGAAGAAGCCCTTATGCAGAAGGGACAAGTATTATGTTACAAATCAAGGAAACCACATGAGCACAAGAATAACTATGTTACGCATGATCTTGAGTTGGCAGTGATAATCCATGCTTTGAAGATGTGGAGACACTATCTTCTGAGCAAGAGGTTTGTATTGATGAGTGACCACAGTGGATTGAGGTACTTATTTTATCAAATGAATCTAAATTATAGGAAATCTATATGGTTTTCCATGATCAGTGATTCTATTTGAGCCAATATATGGGTAGAGTTGTAATACTCCTATCAGTTGGAGTGGTTGAGTTAACAGGGTGTTGATTGGAATGAATATGTTGGTGTTACACAGTATTTTTTCACCATCCTCACTTCCCGTCCCTGATCCTGAAGTGCTCCATGATAGGCCCTGTGCAATGTTTCCACCATGAAGAAATGTTTAAAGGCATCCCCTAAATACTCAAAGAAAACTTTCTTGGAAGGTTACTGAAGGAACTTGGTCAAAACCAGAATTTTTTGGGTCAGTGCATTTCCTAGTTTCATGCTCATGTTGATGTCATATTGATGGTTCTATCTTAACGCTCTGAACACCCTTATTTCTTAGAAAGTTGCGTTGATACCTTTCTTGCAATGTTTCCTCAAATGGCGGAGAAACTTCGACTTCTAGAAGTTCCAGGGCTACGAGTTGGTTGTTAAGCGATGGTGATAGAGTCAAGCTCTCTAATTTTAGATCTTTGATCTCATCCATGAGGGTTTATCCCATAGAAAGTGGACATTCCTCCTCCTTTCATGGGCTCCCAACCTCTTCTCCCTTCCTATAAATTGGTCCCCATCCTTCCACTACTTGTTGGTCATTGTTGGGTGAGTCTGAACTCTCGTTCCATTTACATTATTGCACCATCATAACGCCTAAGTTGTTCGGGAAAAGGAATGATTTAGAGCTTCAGTGAATGACTCGGATTTTCACCGAAGATAGGGCTCCAACATTAAGGCCTGGGTTGTAACCTCTTCCTTTCATATTTACCAATAAAACATCTAATGTTTGCTTTCTATATTTTTCTATTATTTTATGGAAATATTCTAGTACTCCTTGATCTGCTAGATAGATAATTTTTATGTATTGTACTACGTTTTTTGTTTCCTCTTGATCATCTGTAGGTATTCATGTGCCACCAGTAGCAAGGAGCGAGCCTAAAAGGATCGTGGATCAAGGTCATCATCAACGGGTTCGAACATAGTGTTGGGAAAAAGGTACCTCTTTCTCTTTTCTTGTTGCATTTTGAATATTAGCTAAGAAATATTTGCATTAGAAAGTATCACAAGTTTCTATACCCACTCTAGGGCTAGAGAGATCGCCTTTGTCTGCAAAGGGGATTTATCTTGACAACCAAATTGACGACTCCACTCAGGAGCTTTAGCCTCTTAGCCTTCCTTTCCCGGGTTGATCTCTGATCAATTTGATCGATCATTGAGATATAAGTCTATTTAGGTCTCTATAGGTTTTCATAGAGTTTAATTATTGGTTTAGAGTGTTAGGTCTAGCTTCCCACTTTGGCTTGGATTGCTTTCCCTAAGCATTCCTTGACCAGCAAACCTTTTTCAGACATAGTCGCACTGCCAGCATGGATATTTATAAGTACAATTGCATTGAAAACACTGTCTTTCACATTTTCCTTGCACTGGTAGAGTTTCATAGACCAACACTATTTTTTCTATGCATAGTAGCGCTTCCAACACGGGTTTGGAGGTCTAAAGTAGTGTTGAAGACCCTGTCAGCATATTTTTTTCTATGTAAAATAGCCTTTATCCTTATATTTGAGAATTTTTGTGGTTTTTTCTAAAATGCCTAATGTGTCTTGATCTCTAAATTCATCCTCCTACTATGTCTGCATCAATTTTGTCTTTTTGGTGTCAGTTTCTTTGTGGTATGAAAAAATCCATCCTATACTTGAAGTGGTAAAAGTGAATTTTGGTTGAGTCTTTGATGCTTTGAGTTAATTAAAATTATTATTTCTTTCTTTTGTGTTTGGAAGGAATACTACTTTGGTATTTTTTAGTGTTAGTATTTGCATCCTACCATCAGTGATCAAAATTATTTTTTCATATCATTTTAGGAGTCCCATTCAATTTTTTTTTATCATTCAATTAGGTCATGCAAAAAATTTACTGACTGATGGTAGCCCTAGTCAAAATATTGATTCTCTTCCTCAAAAATTCATACATTATAGCCCACCTTTATGTCTTTCTAAGCATACTTCAGTCATGAAATTCCATTTCATCATGTCATTATGTCAGTCAGGTCAGCATGAATTCTGGTCACTCAAGGTCCTCATTAGGTCTCTAGGTTTTCATTTTCCAAGGTCCAATGAAACACCATTTCATTACATAAGGTCAACAAAAGTATGAGAGTGATCCAAATAATATCCCTTTACAATATAAATAAGATTTTGAAGCATGATCAATCTGTAAAGAAAACAAGATAGAGTTAAAGGGTATTTTGCAAGGTTTTAAAGGTGAATTTGAACATAACCAAGTGGGTCCCAAGAAATAATTCGTTCAATCCATCAAGTATAATGGCCATTAAAACATCAAATAGGCACTCATTTTCTCTCTAAGCAATCAATAACACCCTCACCTACATTTCATCTACCTCCCCTAACCTTTTCCCAAGCCCATTTCTCTCATTTCCTCAATTTCCTACAAACCCTATCTTATTGCTACACTTTTGACACCTTTCTAGGTTAGGGATGTGTTTTTTCCCTTTTGGACCCCTTCCCCTCACTGATTTCTATAAATTCCACTTCCCTACACTCTCTAACATTTATCCCTATCCCCCAAAATTTCCCAAAAAATTTAGACAACCCCTAACCGCTTCATTCCCCTCCCTCTACAAGGTAGTCCTAAATCCCCTATTTTGCCTACACAAAACCCTAATTTCCTCTCCAACTGAGCCAGGGTTTTCTATGGAATTAGAGACATCTGAGCAAGGGGGGAATAAGGGATGTCATTTTAGCAAAGTATGAGGCCATTCCAACTCATAAACATCATGTCTCCCTCATTTTTCAAGAATTCATTCCAAGGGACAAATCATTTGCCACACATAGGGCCAATTTTTCTTCAAACTACGTTTCTAACCAAAAAAAGATGAATTTGACAATCGTTAGAGAGGTTTTTGTCCATCATAGGCCAAGGAAGAAAAACCTCCTTCGTGTTGGAAATATTTTCATTTATGGAAAAGATACAGATATGAGCAACACCATAATCATCGACTATAAGGTAAAGGAAAAGAGCAGGTATTGTGCAGCAGAGAGGCAAAGGAGAGCCAACAGAACAATCATTAAGGAAGAGGTAGCAGAGAGGAATTTAAGGTATAAAAGGAGAGATTCGCAGAAGTAGCAAATAATTAGAGGCAACATAGGCAGCAAAGAAGCAGAGGCAGCAGAGGCAACAAAACACCGAAGGAAACAGAGGTAGCAAAACAACGAATGTAGTAGAGGCAATAAATGAATCAAAACAATGAATGCAGCAGAGGGAGAAAATGCAACAAAGGAAACAGAGATTCAGGAAGGCACCAAAGGCAGCAAGGCAACATAGAAAACATAGGCAACAAATGTAGCAGAGGCAGTGAATGGATCAGAGACAGAAAAGAGGCAGAGACAACTGAAGGCAATCATATTTGCTAGAAACAACAAATACAGAAGCAGGAAGAGGTGAGAGCTGATAGGAAGATGAGAGAGCAGCGAGAGCCGTTGTTACAGAGTGGGACAATGTAAACAAACAAAAAATTGAATAAGGCAGAGAATTATTTGAAGAATTCCAAGGGAGGCGAATAGACAGTCAGGATTAGATCACAAATGTAAAGGCAAGAGATGGACGAATGAGATTGAATCGCGAGTTCGAACATTGAAAATATTAGCAGATAGTGTTAATGTCATTGCAAGGTAATTTAAACTGTATGCGATATGAAGTGGAGAAGGGCACATGTTAGCACTGTGAAATATCGCAGATTGAAAGGAATAGAGGGTAACCACAAAGTAAATCTTATAAAGTTTGAAGTGAAATCAGATGAGAATAGTTTTATCTGGGTGCAGATCAACGGCGAACGGAAAATCGCAAAAGCGCACATCGCAAATTATAGAGGATAGAGCTAAGGAATCACGCAATAAGTTAAATTATTTGCGATGTGGTAAATATTGGAATATGCGATGCGACGAGGGGAGAGCACTTATCGACATTTGCGCATGAGAGCACACTGTAAATTTTATGGTTTATACTTAAGAGTTTGCACGATAAGATAGATTCGATGTGATGCGATCGCATATCGCAGAAAATAGGAGATACATTTATTGAAAAATGTTAAAACTTGTGCACAAGTGAAATGCTATGTGTTGTGATTGGTCACCGTTCTGTGGGACCCTACAACCAAATTTGAGCATGTATGCAGAGATCTCTCTTTGTTAAATCACATCGGAGGTGGAAAATGGAATTACTATGATACACCGAAATTTGATATGAGACCGGATGCAATAAAGTTCAAAGTTAAGATCCGATTCATTTCAAGTCCGGGACAATTTGGTTTTATGAAGAAAACGTTGGAAGAAAAGGAAGACTTGGTTTACGAAGAAAAGACTGAATGCTGGCAAAAGACTCAGATATATAAAGGAAATTCTAAATGGGACTAGACTCGGGTAAGACTCAACTCTAAGTGCAGAATAATGTTGTGGTAGTAAGTCAAACGAAAATTTGAACACAAGAGAATGGACTCAGGTAGAGAGATTGGATAGTGGGTGCAGAGAATTTGAATGTTGTGGTTAAATATAATAGGCAGAGTTGGAAAATAGAAGGAGATATAGTAACACTATTTGAAATGCAACAGCATGGGTCAAGTTGGGAAAAAATGTGCTTATGCAGCACAGTTAAAATATAACGGCAGAAACAGAAAAGACAAGAGGATAGCAAGAAGAAGAGGACAAACACTCAGCAAAGCTTAGAAAATGAAAGGGCTGAGTGAAATAATTGATTGTAAATGTAAATGTTTTATTTATTTTATATTATTTGTGATGCAACGGCAAGTCTCTGTAGGCAAAGAAAAACTCCAATGTAATAATTAAATGTGTACATACTGTTATATTATTCTAAATGTTCTAGGCAAGAAAATGAGAAGGTGGAAGGCAAAGAGTCATACCTGTTCATTTCATATTCCCATATGGAATGCAAACAATTATGAGGTGATATCTATAAATTATGTTACTATCATATGCATAGAGAGGTTACAGAGTGGAAGAATAAGTAGAAGAAAGAGAAGATAGAGAAGTTGTGTAGATCCAAAGATGAAATAAGGAAGATATGAAGGCTAGAGGACAACAGTCAAGAAGGAATAGAACATAGCTAATATCCAGGTAAATCAACATGTGTTGTCATTGTAGTGTGAGGAATTTGGTGCTTCCATATGAAGTTGTAGCTTAATAGATGTCTAGTTTTAGTTGGTTGAGGAAGGAGCTTCCTGTGGGTTGTAGCCTACAGAAAATAAATGTGAGTTGGAGATTCCTTGCAAGTTGTAGCTTGTAGAATTGAGGTAGTAGCCTCTTATAAGTTGGAGCATACCAACAATCAGTTGTGAGGGGGAGGTAGAGCTTACCTTTGCATCACAACAATAATAAGATGTGGTTTTCTCCCTTACGGGTTTCCACTTATATCCGTTGTATATGTGCATGATGATTATGTGTTGATATCTTGTATTTAATCTTCTTTATACCTGTTTCTCACTTATTAATATTGTTGTTCCATTTTACATTAAGCTGATAATGAAATGAAGGTGTAAATAAGTATAAAATAAAGTTTAAAACTCCATGAATGCATTAAACTGATTCACCCCCCCTCTTAGTTCAACTAAGGATTCAAAAATTGGTATCAGAGAGAGTTCCTTTTATATCAGTTTAACAACTAGAAGGAGATCCTAAGTCTCCAAGATGGCTAGTCTAGAAGGATGCTCAACAAATAGAGCCCCATTTTTTACTGGCACAAACTATGCTTTCTGAAAAATAAGAATGGGGACATACATAATGTCTCTATGAATAGAAGTTTGGGATGCTGTGGAAGAATGATATACTCCAAAGGATACTGACACAGAAAAATATGCCAAATAAAATTTCATAGCCAATTCAAAAGCCATGAATTCACTTTTGAGCAGTCTGTGTGAGTGTGAATTTATCAAGGTAATGCAAAGTGTGACTACCAAATAAATTTGGGATACATTGGAAAGTATCCATGAGGGAGATAAAAAGGTGAAGGTGGCCAAACTGCAAGCCTATATAGCACAGTTTGAAAATATAAAAATGAATGAAGAAGAAGATGTAGCCATTTTATTCTTAAAAGTTGCAGAAATTGTGAATAACATGAAATCTCTAGGAGAACCATTAAAGAATGTGTAATGGTACAAAAGATATTGAGATCTTTTCCATCCAAATTTAAACCTAAGGTTTCTACCATAGAAGAAACAACTAACTGGGAAACATTTACCATGAACCAATTGCTCGGAAACCTGATGGCCTATGAGATGAGACTTCCAAAAGGGTAGTCAAATGTGAGGGAGGCAGCCTTTAAGGCAGATAAGTGAAAAGGAGAAAAGGAAGATAATTTCTCCTGCTCTCATGAAGAAGAGGCCAAATTTTTCAGAAGATTAGATAGAGGCACATGCAAGTATAAAGGTAAAATTCCATTTAAATGATTTAACTATGGAAGAGCAGGGAATCATGCATCTAAATTTCCTCATAAGAAAATGGAGAATCAGTCAAGAGGGAAAGATAAAACCAATTTCAGTAATAGGTCAAAAGGGAATAGATTTAATCGAAGATATTTCTATGTTCAACAAGACAGTAGTGCATCTGAGAGCTCAGACGACTCCCCCATTGAAGAGGGAACATCAGAATTCATTTTGATGGCCAAGGAAGTTCTTGAGGAAGACCTCTTGGAATTTGAATATGAAGATGAGGTAGATATTGATGGGGAGATAATTAGTGCCCTGGAGGAAATAGAAAGACTTAAACTCAAGTGCAGAAAAAATAGAGGCATTCTCCTTAAATATATAAAAGAAGAACCAAATTTGGAAAAACTCATTCAGTTGAAAGTATAACTTGAAGAAGCTAAGAAGGTGGAAGACATTCTACTAAATAAAATTAAAGATAAAATTCAGGAGCAAGATAAATTGGAAGAAGTAGCATGCCTAAGAAATAAATTAGAAAACACTAAAAGGGAATTATCAATGAACACTCCACGAATGACAAGATCTGAACAGTTGAATAAAATCCTAAATGATGAAATATTTCCTCTCATAAAGATTGGGATAGGTTATGAAGGAGAAACCAGAAAATCCAAGGTAGAAAATAAAAAGAGTATCATCTTTGTAAAAGCTAGTGAAGCAGCAAAGAGGGAATCCACTGAATTAGAAACTGGAAAGACTATGATATATAATGAATAAAATGGAAACAAACAACAATCTCAGGTAAAAGCAAAAGAAATGAAGATATAGTCAACTGCAAAAGATTCATATGATCCCAACGATGAATTTAACAAATGTAGAAGATGTCAAAGGATGTTTCTTCTTCCTGTGAGGAGTTTCACTTGCTTCACCTGCCACAGACTTGGGCACATCACGACATATTGCAAGATAAATAAAATCTAGTCCAACCAACAAAATATGCAACAATCGAATATATTACCTCAAACAACTCTCTCTGCTAGAGACATATACTACTTCCATGGGTATTGTTTTTATTGTAAGGGGTTCAGTCATGAAACCATGGAGTGCAGAACATATGGAAAAATACTAGTGTATGAAAACTCAAGGAGAATTATGAACAATGGATAATTCACTCGTATACATAATCCATTGAGAAATATAATCAAATGCTTTGATTACCATCAAATCAGACAGAAGTCTCACAAATGTCCTCTAAAAGACTATGGTCCATCTCCTCAATAAATTTAACAAACAAATAGCCACATGCAATGGAAAAAGAATTTGAATAAGTGTGATCTGGTTCTAATAGCTCAAGATCAGAAAATCCAATGGTATATGGACAGTGGATGGTCAAATCATATGACTGGAGACTAAAGCAATTTTATAACCTTTGATGAAAAGAAATCTTCAAATGTAACATTCGGCAATGAAAAATTAGAGAAAGTCAAAGGAAAAGGCTCAGTAAGTCTGAATAATGGAAGAGGAGAGGCTCAAGATGTACTATTTGTGTACGTGCTAAAAGAAAATCTTCTAAGCATTATTCAAATGTGTGATAAAGGCTATGAGTTCCTTTTTAGAGCCTAAGATTTTGAAGTAAGGTCAATCACCACAGGAAAGACCTTGATCAGAGGTATTCGAACTGAAAGTAATGTCTATATAGTAGAAGAAGAGAATGAAGTGTTCCACATAAGAAAAATTGATGAATCATGGTTATGGAATAGAATATTGGGACACCTAAACTTTGACCCCATCATCAGTCTGAGCAAGAAGAATGTTGTCAGAGATATGCCTGCAATAAATAAGCGTCCAAATACCATATGTAAATCCTGGAAATTGGGCAAGCAAACCTGCACATCATTCAAAGCCAAAGATCAACTATCTACAAGTAGGCCACTTCAGCTTCTACAAAAGGATCTATGAGGACCTTCAAGAACTAATTGATCAGGTGGAGAGTCTTATTTCATCCCGATAGCAAATGATTTTACTAGATTGACGTGGGTGGCATTTCTTAGATATAAATCTGAAGCGTTAGATAAATTCAAGATCTTCAAGGCACTGGAAGAAAATCAAACAGGATGCAAGCTAAAATGCATCATATTAGACAGAGGAGGTGAATTCACAGACTATGATTTTTCAGACCTATGCAATGAATATGGGATTAAAAAACAATTTACAATTGAATGGAGTGGGGTAGAGGCAAAACAAGTCAGTACAGCAGATTTCCAAAGCCATGATACAAGAAAGTAACATTCCCGAAACCTATTGGGCATAAGCAGTACACATAGTTGTTCACATTCTTAACAAAGCTCAGCTTATAAAAAATTGTGACAAGAATCCTTATGAATTATGGCATGGGAAACCAACATCAATCAAGCACTTTAGAGTCTTTGGTAGCAAGTGTTTCATAAAAAATAATGACGAAACTCTTAGGAAGTTTGATGCAAGAGCTTATGAAGGAATATTTTTGGGATATGCATCCAAGAGTAATGGTTAGAGGTGGTACAAAAAAATACTGCACAAAATTGTGGAAAGCGTTGATGTGAGATTCGACAAAGATCTACTAAACAGAACAAGAAGCACAAACTGTGCCAATCCTCTAGATGATCATGAAGTTGAGAACCAAGATAATGATGAACAGAGAAAAACAACAAAAGATACTAAATTAAACTCAAAAGGGCCCTCAAGACACACTCAGAAGAACCATCTATAAGATCAAATCATTGGGGACAAGGGTGCAAGAGTCCAGACTAGAAGAAAGCTAGCTGAACAGATAAAAGAAGTATACCTAACCATTCTATCACAAATAGAACCAAAGAAGTTGTAAGAAGCCAGCAAATAAAAAAACTGGGTAAATGCTATGAATGAAGAACTAGACCAAATTGAGAAGAACAATACCTGGGAGTTAATGCCAAGACCCACTGGGAAAAATGTCATTGGCACAAAATGGATATTCAAGAATGATATGAATGAACAAGGGAAGGTAATCAAAAATAAAGCCAGACTTGTATGCAAGGCATATTCTCAAATCGAAGGACTTGATTATGATGAAACCTTTGCCCCTGTAGCCAGAATGGAAGCGATCAAATTTTTTTTGGCCTTTGCATGCTATCATGATTTTAAGGTATATCAAATGGATGTGAAGTCTACCTTCCTGAATGGAGATTTAGAGGAAGAAGTCTACATGGAACAATCTAAAGGATTCTCCTTATCAGATAAACATGACTATGTGTGCAGATTAAAGAAAGCACTATATGGTCTGAAACAAGCTCCTCGTGCATGGTATTCAAGGCTGGACAAATACTTACAAAAACAAGGGTTCAAGAAAGGAGGATTAGACAAAAAATTTTACATAAAAGCTAATGAAAATAAACTCTTAATTGTAGTAGTATATGTAGATGACATCATGTTTGGTAGCAACAAAGACTAGTTAGAAAAAGGGTTTGTGGAAGAGATGAAATCAAAAGTTGAGATGTCTATGATTGGATAGCTCACCTTATATTTAGGGCTTCAAATTCTACAAAAGAACACAAGAATATTCATTTCGCAAGAAAAATACTTAAGAGAGACGTTGAAAAGGTTCCAAATGGAAGACTGCAAACCTGTGTCAACTCCCATGATCACTAGATGCAAACTATGTGTTGATGATGGATCTACAGATGTAGATCAAATAATTTACAGATCCATGATAGGAAGTCTGTTATACCTAACTGCCTCTAGATCAGACATTATGTTGACAGTAGGACTCTTGGAAAGATATCAAGCAGCACCAAAACAAAATCACTTTCTAGCAATCAAGAGGACATTCAAATATCTGCAAGGAACTGCACATTATGGCCTATGGTATCCAAAATGAAAAAACTTCACATTGACAACATACACAGATGCAAATTGGGCCATCTATTTGGATGACTAGAAAAGCACAAGTTGAGGTGCATTTTATTTGGGAGAAATTTTGCTGGCATGGCTAAGAAAGAAGTAAACTTCTATCTCTCTATCTACAGCAGAGGCAGAATACATAGTAGCAACAGCTTGTTGCACACAAGTAATGTGGATGAAACAAACCCTGCAAGACATGAAGGTAAGCATTGATGAACCCATTTCTATCAAATGTGACAAGACTAGTGCAATAAGTATATCAAAAAACCTTGTAATTCATTAAAAAACAAAGCACATCCCAATAGAGTACCACTTCCTCAGAGAACAAGTAGCACATAAAATAGTGAAGTTGGAATATAGAACAAAAAAGGAACCAAAAACAAACATATTCACAAAATCTCTTGCTAAAGAACCATTCGAATATCTAAGAGAAAAACTAGGGGTAGTTTCTGCAAATGTTACTCTCTGATATGATCAGGAAAAGAAAAAAAATAGAATATATATATATATATAGGTTTTAGGGGAGACTTTTGGAAATACACCAACAAAGGCTGCATACTGGGAACGAGATCAGTGCAGTAGACAAGTAATAGTTAGTGTCAGACAAGAAATCATCATTTTAGGGGGAGAGCAGTCAATAAAAGTTGTCAAAAAAGAGCTAGAGAAATGGAGCAGTGCATGGAATAGGTCCTCAAGATCAGAGTATTATGAAAATATAGAAATCACACTAGGAAATGTGCAACCCTTTGCCATTGATGTCAAAGGGGGAGGAAAATCAAGCAGAGGAAGAAAAGACACCTCTCAGAATGAGAAGCAGAGGAAATCTAGGAAGAAGTATTGGAGTATTTCCAACAATGCCAAAGGGGGAGACTGTTGGAAATATTGTCATTGATGGAAAAGATACAGATAGGAACAACACCAGAATCATCAGCTATAAGGTAAAGGAGCAAATCGGGCATTGTGTAGTAGAGAGGAAAAGAGCACCAACAGAACTATCATTAAGGAAGAGGGAGAAAAGAAGCAATTAAGGCAGAAAAGGGGAGATTTTCAAAAGAAGAAAAGAAGAGGAGGAAACATAGGAAGGAAAGAAGCAGAGGCAACAATGGCATAAAATAGTGAAGGCATCAGAGGCAACAAAACAATGAATGCAACAAAGGCAGCAAATGCAACAAAGGCAGCAAATGCAACAAAGGTAGTAGAGATGCAACAAGCCACCAAAGGCAGCAGAGACAACAAAGAGGCAGAGACAACAGAGGCAGCGAATGTAGAAGAGG
Source organism: Pinus albicaulis (assembly GCA_034641835.2). Classification (NCBI taxonomy): domain Eukaryota; kingdom Viridiplantae; phylum Streptophyta; class Pinopsida; order Pinales; family Pinaceae; genus Pinus; species Pinus albicaulis. The sequence goes on from CM076581.1 coordinate 1,095,374,907, forward strand.
CAGCTAATGGAGCAGAGACAGCAAATAGGCAGAGACAGCTGAAGGCAATCAGATTCGCTAGACACAACAAATACCAAAGATCTTGCACATATCACAAGTAGGAAGAGGTGAGAGCCAAGAAGAAGAGGCGATAGCAACAAGAACTGGAGTTACAAAGTGGCACAGTGAAAACAAATGAAAAATCGACTAAGGCAGAGAATTATTTGAATAATTCCAAGGGATGTGAACAAACGGTCAGGATTAGATCGCAAATGGAAATGCGAGATATGGATGGATGAGATTAAATCGCAAGTTCGCAGATCACAAATATTAGCGGATAGTGTTAAGGCCGTCGCAAGGTAAGTTAAACTATATGCGATGCGAAGTGGAGAAGGGCACGTGTCAGCACTGCGCAATATCACAGATCTCAAGAAATAGAGGGTAACTACAAAGTAAATATTATAAAGTGCGAAGTTCAATGAAATGAGAACCATTAGATATGTGCGTAGATCAATGGTGGACAGAAAATCGCAAAAGTGCACATCGCAATTTATAGCAGATAGAGCTAAGGCATCGCGTGATAAGTTAAATTCTTTGTGATGTGGTAAAGATTGGAATATGGGATGTGACGAGCAGAGACCATGTGTTGGCATTTACACATGAGCGCACACTGCAGATTTTATGGTTTGTACTTAAGAGTTCACACGGTAAGCTGGATGTGATGCAATGCAATCACATATCACAGAAAATAGGAGATACGTTTATTGCAAAACGTTAAAACTTGCGGGAAATCTAAGTGCGATGTGCTATTATTCGTCACTGTGTTGTGGGACCCTACAACCAAATTTAAGCATGTATGCATAGCCCTCTCTTTATTAAATCGCATCAGAGGTGGAAAAGGGAATTGTAGTGTAAGACCTTTGATACACTGAAATGCAATATGAGGCCGGACGCGATAAAGTTCGAAGTTAAGATCTGATGCATTCCAAGTCTGGGACAATGTGGTTTTATGAAGAAAACATTGGAAACAGAGGAAAACTTGGTTTACGAAGAAAATACTAAATGCTGGAAAAAGACTTAGATATATAAAGGAAATTCTGAACGGGAGTAGACTCGGGTAAGACTTGACTCTAAGTGAAGAACAGTGTTACGGCAGTAAGTTCAACGAAAAGCTAAACGCAAGATAATGGACTCGGGTAGAGAGACTGGATAGTGCATGCAAAGAAGTTGAACGTTGTGGTTAAATATAATAGTCAGAGTTCGGAAATAGAAGGAGATATAGAAGAACTATTTGAAATGAAACAACACGGATCAAGTCGGGAAAAAAGGCAGTTATGCAACACAGTTAAAATATAACGGCAGAAATAAAAAAGACAAGAGGACATCAAGTAGAAGAGGAAAAACACCCAACAAAGCTTAGAAACCTAAAGGGCTGACTGAAATGATTGATTGTAACTGTAAATTTTTTATTTATTTTATATTGTTTGTGATGCAAAGGAAAGTCTCCATAGGCAAATAAAAACTCCAATGTAATACTGAAATGTGTACATACTGTTACATTATTCTAAATGTGTTGGGAAAGAAAATGATAAGGTGGAAGGCAAAGAGTAATACCTGTTCACTTCATATTCCCATATGGAATGCAAACAGTTATGAGGCGATCTCTATAAGTGATGTTACTGTCATATGCATAGAGAGGTTATACAGTGAAAGAATAAGAAGAATAGAAATAGATAGAGAAGCTGTGTAGATCCAAAGATGATATAAGGAAAATATGAAGGCTAGAGGACAATAGTAAAGAAGGAATAGAACAGAGCTGATATCCAAGTAAATCAACATGTGTTTTCATTTTAGTGTGAGGAATTTGGTGCTTCCATTTCAAGTTGTAGCTTGATATATGTCCAATTTTAGTTGGTTGAGGTAGGAGCCTCTTGTGGGTTGTAGCCCGTAGAAAATAGATGGGAGTTGGAGCTTCCTTGCAAGTTGTAGCTTGCAGAATTGAGGTAGTAGCCTCCTGTAGGTTGGAGCCTACAGAAAATTAGTGGTGAGAGGGAGTTGGAGCTTGGATTTGCATCACAACAATAATAAGATGTGGTTTTCTCCCTTATGGGTTTCCACTTATATTTCTTGTCTATGTGCATGATGATTATGTGCTAATATTCTGTATTTAATCTTCTTTATACCTGATGCTCAGTTATAAAGATTATTGTTCCATTGTACATTAAGATGATAATGAAATGAAGGTGTAAATAAGTATAAAATAAAGTTTATGTTGTCGCTCCTAGAGAGAGCCTTGAGTTGTGAAAGACCAGTGCCTAGGACATCTTATATTAGCAAGGAGCATATGGTATAACAGAGGAAGTTATCAATAAAACGCTCACATGCTATTTCCTGAAAAACTAGGAATATTAATCTAAATGGGACCAAGACCCTCAGAAAACAGATACAGGGAAAGGAACACTGCAGAGGCAATGTGCAAAACTGCAATATAAAAGCAACAGACAATTCAGAGACAACTTACTGTAAAGAGGGCCAATTCAGAAATACCTCACAGAAATAAATTATCAGAAAGTGTATGCTGTGAATGAAAGATTGAGGGAATACTAGTTGTCATTGAGCTAATATCCAGATACACAATATCACCATGTGATGGGCTTACCAATTTAAGAATCCATACATGACAATAACAATTTAAAAATACCTTCCCAAAGAAACTAATATAGCAGAAATATGGTTGAGTGAATAGTGAAACAGAATATCATGCTTGAGCCATATTTAAAGTGCTTGACTAATTCGAGCATGGGTATCAACTAGGATAAATCCATACCAAAAATCAGTGAGCCACTCGCATTCCAGAAACATGATACAGGAAAGATGGATGAAATGAAAATGATCTATTAAAATAGCACATATGAGAGAAAGTTACACACTGTGAGAGACCAAAGACCAGAATCCTCTTTAAAGACGAAACTCCTCCTCACTGAGACCCCACGGGCTCTGTACATTTGTATGAGAGTTTTTACAAAATGTATACAAAAATCCTCTAACTACATAAATTTCTGATAAAATCTGGAACCTTAAATCATCTGTTCTTCGAGAGCTTTATAGGAGAAAAAGAAATCTCGAAAAGGGAGTAGGTGATGAATATTTAATTTGCCTCATTAAGACAATATGGCGGAAATGTGCATGCCCATACTGCTTGATGAATCTATAATGTTGTTTGTACTCTACTGCCTGCTTTCTGAAATAAATGCACTGGGTAGAAGTCTCTTCAGGAACACGGTAAAGAAGTAAAATCACATAGACATTTCGTCCTTTCCTGAAAGAAAATGGTGCTGAAAAGAAAACTTTAGGGTGTTGTTTTCTGCGAATGGTACCCTCTGCCTTCTAAACCCTAAATTAAGGTTAAAGATATTCAATGCTGAACGTTGAATTCCTCGATCATTCACTGATATTTCTCTGCTGCTCCATAAATGTCTCCATTGGCGCAATCTGTGCTTTGAATGACTCTGGAAGGTTTGACAGATCTTAACCCTGCTTCTTTAATGGAAGTCTTGTCGACATACCTTCCTAGGCATTTCTCCATAATTTCAGAAAGGCCTGCTACTACAATCAAGACTGTAAATCATGGCAGTTTTCTGCTGCTGTAACCCTGAAAACCCACAAACTTGTTAGGAAAACCATGCATGGGGATGGTGAATGCAGGTGATGACGGAGATGGCAATGTAGCCTAGCGAAATGGTGGAACAGTGTTGGGTTATGGCAGAAAATGCAGCGTGACTATAGAAAATATTCATGGTGTAAGTTGGCGGAAAGTTAAAACATGACACTTGGGCCTTTGAATGAAATGCATAAGGGAGATGGATAAAAATGCGACAAGAATGCGTGGAATGATGATTTGGCAGGAAAGCACGAGGTGGATGAGCAATTAATCTGGACCGTCCGATCTCTGGGGAGATCGACGGCTGGGAAAGCGTCGGGGGGGGTGATGGACAGTGGGCCAGGGGTACGGCTTGCCCGTGTTAACTTTTGCATAGCTTCGAGGAGCGATCGCCGTCGGATGGGCAGTTATATATCGGACCGCTCACATGCATATCGCGCCACGTCCGCTGCCGAACTATAACACGCGATGAGCAGGCGGTTTTGAAATAGTGTGCGGGACACACATCGCGCGATGAATGGCATCGCTCTGAAATGAGAAATACCACCTGCCTCTGAAAGGCGGTGCGATATAAACCACCGGTTTTGTACAGTGCACGGAGGGGGGACCACAAGGGCGGGTGAGCTGCAAACCGTTGATCTGCGATTTAAACGGATGGCAGACAGGCGATTTGGGCAATGAACGGAGTGGGCCACAGGCACGATGAAGACTTGTGAATGCCATCAGATATGTACAGATCGACGATTATAAACGTGCCCGATATATATGTGTGATAAGCGCCTTCATGGCTAGCACTCGGTTTTGACCTCCGGTTATGTGGAGAAAAAGGTGCAGGGGCTAGGGCCAGAAGGTGCTAGGCGTTAAATATGTTATAATGTGGGATTTCAGCCCGTTTATGCAGTTTTTGAGGCTGGGAGAAAGTAACAATGAGCAGAAAATGAATTTCTCAGGGCAAAAGAGGGGGTTTGAAAGGTTTAAGCAAGATTTCTTGTCAAACTTTTAATAGAATGCTGACATGATCAACAGTTTAAATGTCCATGAATACATTAAACTGATTCACCCCCCCTCTCATTTCAACTAAGGGTTCAACACTTCATTGTTTACATAGGTATCATGGTTTTGGAGAAATATAAAAAATACAGTTGCTACAAGAGGTTTTCTCCACTTCTAGCATGACCTTGGTAAAATAAATTTTTATCCCTGATGGAGTGTCCAAATGGTTGTCTTGATAAGTCACATGATAACTATATAGAAAGGGATTTCCAATGCACTATCATGAGCTCAATTCAGAGTTGCGGAAGGCCTCCAAGAGTTTCCTACAAGAGCACACTTCATTTTCGCACCCTCATTCTGTACTTTTTGACTAGTCTTGGGAGAATTGATTTTTGAGGGGCTATACTTGATCATTTTCAGCTCCTGATAGTTCCATTGTGTAGCCAAGAGAGAGAGCGTTCCCACGAGCTATCATGAGCTCAATTTAGAAATTTGGAAGGCCTTCAAAGGTGGCCTACCAATTGGCACTGCGCCCCAATGTTGTGCGTTGTGCCCTTGTGTTGTGTGCTGCACCCTTGACCAGCTGTGGGAGAATCAATTTTTTACTGTGAAAACCAACTCTGTTTAGAATAATAAAGATATATCTGGAAGATAGATAGGATAGGCTTTCCAACAGGCCATCTTGAGCTCAATTTGGACACATTAAAGGTCTCCAAAAGTGGCATGCAACATGGCATTGTGCCCTTGGCACTGGTGTTGCGCCCCTGGCACTGGCACTACGCCCTTGACAAATGTTTGATTTTTCTCAGTTTTCACTGCAATTTTGGTTTTCACTTTGGGAAATGATGATTTTACTTATTTAATTGATGAAATTAAATGTAAATATGATATGGATAAGTTACCTAGGGTAAATACATCAGGTAAAAAGTCTTCATGAGGTGTAACGAATCAGTTCACTTAAGTTAGGGATGAGTCACTTGGACCTCCCTACACTCTAGGTATTAGTTGAGATTATTTTGGATCAGCTCCTCAACTTAGGGATTCTACCCCTGAGGTTGAGAGATGTTTTATGATGTCTATATCTTGTACTTTTGACTCATTTTCAAAGATTGGAATCAGTTGGATGTTGGTGTATTGATCAGAGACTATATAGTAATCATTTTGTCAAGATCTTAATAAAAATGTTGTAGCTATTTATTTGGGATACATGTGGTATGGTTGTCTAGCATTTCTTCTTCTTATGTCTCATTATGTTTGAACGTATTTTCTTCATAATTCATTGTACTTCTATTGTATGATCACTTTCAAGTTGATAAACATAATTCATCTCACATGCTCTATTTTGGGAAAGTTTTCATAGTCTATTCATTTTTCTTCCAGTTTAGGAAGAATTCATCTTTCATGCTCTTCCTAACTCCTCACCTGTCTTAATCATTCCATCCCAGGAACCCTAATATGCAAGCCTTCTTACCTTCCTTGCCTCATTGAATGGACTATAACCCTAATCCTATTTTCCCTGACATGGCCTCTTTGACCTAATATCCTCATTTAGCAACCCAATAAAATAAAATCAAAACCCATGAACTCATAGCTAGCCTAAAACCCTAATTTATCCAGCCCTCTTGCCTGTGATTTTGTGGAGAGAGCCCTCTCTGACTTGGTAAGGCTAGATATCAAGTTAAAAGGTTGCTCTATGGTTACCTCTGTTGGGATTTCTTCTTCAGCCTTAGAAATATGGTAGAGTGATAACACTATTGATTGAGTATTGTTAGTTATTTTGAGACCATGGAAGAAATTTATTTTCCATTCATTTAGTTTTCATCTCAAATCGGCCCTTGTCATCAGCCTCTAGAGATCATGTTGGTGACAAGTGTTCACCTCGTAATAATAAGGCTCATGGGAAAAAGGGTAAAGTCAAATTTCCTTGTAGGTTATGTGGAGGTAATCATCCCATTCACCTTCACCCTTTTATGGATGAATCCACAAAAATGTTGGATAACCTCACGACTTCTCAGCCTTGCCTTTCGGCTGGTTACTGGAAGCTTTCCTCTAATCCTCTGCTATTAGGTCAAATGATTGATCATAATTCATCTGTGGTCAATCCCACTCTCTTTGAAATGGAATCTCACGAGTCCATTCTCGACCAACCATTGGTTGAGAAAATGGATGACTTGATTTAGCCTTCAATTGATCAAGTCTTTCCTGTAGAGAGTGAGCTAAATACCACTCATGTTCTTATTGTTTCTCTAGATTCCCATGAATTGTAGGTAAATCCTCATGTTCCCACGATACAGTTGGGTGATCCTCCCATTCCTGTAACACAAGGGGACAGTCCTCTCGTTCCCACAAAACCCCCTCTAAGTAGTCTGGTTGCTTCCTTTGATTGGAGTCGAATGTCAAGATACCATCTTCCTTCTTACATGTCCTTTGAGATCACTATATAGGCCTATTATGTGCCCATACCTAATGCCATAATAGATGAAGGCACATCTGTTACTATTATGTCCTAAAATACTTGGCAAGCTTTTGGTTATCCATATCTTCTTCCTGTTACCCAAAATATGTTAGCATTTAACAGAGGAACCAGTCAACTGTTAGGGATTCCTTTCTAAGTTTCTTATTACTTTGGGAGGAAACATTATCTATATATACATGATGGTTGTCCAAGGCCATTTGGAATTTAACGTTATCCTTGGGCGTGACTATATTTATGTCATGGGAGCTATTGTCTCTTCTCTCTTGCATGTGATCTCTTTCCCACATGAGGGAAGAATTTTGACCATTGATCAGTTGTCATTCATTAGTCCTAATATGGCTCCCAATCAACCAAAATCCCTTAATGGTTCTTACATGCAAGTGGTATCTTCCCCGCCACAACTCAATTTTGTGGCCACCTACTCCATGCTCATGTCTATTGATGATCTTGTCAGTGATACTATGTGTCATTTACTGGGGGAATTGGACCCTGATTTCCAGAGTTCTGTTCTACCATATGATGAGAACCTCTTGGAATCCATGACCTCTTATGGGTGGTGATCAATTTTTCGGAGTAGAGTTCCTTTTCTTGTGTCAAGATCCTTAAAAAATGAAACAAAGTTTTTGAAGCAGAGTTCCTTTTCTTTTGTCAAGCTTGTTAAAAAATGAATCAAGCTCTTTGGAGAAAAGTTCATTTTCTTGTGTTGATCTCCTTAAAAAATCAAACAAGGTGTTCGGAGAAAAGTTCCTTTTCTTGTGTCAATCTCCTTAAAAAAAAAACAAGATCTTAAGAGAAAATTTCCTTTTCTTGTGTCAAGCTCCTTAAAAAATGAAACAAGGTGTTTGAGGATAGTTATTTTACTATGTCAACATCATTAAAAATGAAATATGTCCCCATGAGGATAGGTCTTTTACTGTGTCAACCTCATTAAAAAATGAAACAAATACTCTTTCAATTCGATTCTTTGACTAGATCTCGTAAAATCCCAGTTGAGTCTTTCACTTTATCTCATAAATGAAGTTTCATTCCATCCACCTATTAGTAACCAGAATTCTAATTCAATGAATGCAATGAAGCTGGGGGGCATGTATCTAGAATTGATTCATCATGCTGGGGCATGCAAAATTATTTTAAACATAATTTTTCCACTTGTTTCAAGCTTGTGAAAAAATGAAACCAATTACAAATAGAGTCTCCCATGTTTCAAGCTTGTGTAAAAATGAAACCATTCTCATTTTACCTCTCGTGACTTCCATTTAATTAGACTGTTTTGCTAGATGAGCCTTTTTTTTCTCATTCCATCGTCACCATCTACTTGGCCAATCATACACTTTCACTTGGTCGTTTTACCATTTCCCGAGGAACCATTTTGATGAGTGATCTTGTTAGCCAACCCCTTGACCTTTACTTGTTTTCAGTAGTTCCATCATGACCAGAATCAATTGATACAACTTATACCACTCGTTCCTCTAGGAGGAGTCCTCCTTCAACTCCTTTTAGACTCTTGAAATAGAAAAATATTATCTAGCACTTGATATTTTGAACTCATTAAAGTAAATGAATTGATGTAGTCTGAGTATACGTTTACCCACTTTTCGGGCTGAGTTTCACTATTTATGAAAAAGAATACCTTGATCGAACATGGTGAAGAGGTTCTCTTGAGTATTGTTTTCTACCTTATCGAATTCGAGAGACAATTTACGAAATGGGACATGATGGAGTTTTATTTTTGTTTCTTGTCAAACTCCTTAAACATGAAAATTTATCGAGTTACCCTTTCGTTGGACTCATTAAAGATTAAACAACGAAATACTTGTCACCATGACTAGGCTGAGTTCATCCTTCGTAGGACTCGTTAAACTTACTAGGATGGATTCATTCGAAGAATGAAATTACATGTTCAGTATATGTTATCCTCTTCAAGCTAGCTATTAAAAATAAAGAGGTAGTTGTTAGCAATAACGGGGGAAAATTGAAAGTGAACATCCTATGTGTATCTTGTGGCAGGTTGTCACTCTTGAATATGACAATCATCTACAGTTCATGTCGAGTTGGGGACATCCTACATTTGTCACTTTGCCTCCGCAGTTTTAAGAAATCCATTTTTCTCCTATTCGATCATCATTTTTTGTCATCATGACCTCTGATGCCATCTGATTCAAATTTTTCCACACTCTGGAGTCATGTCGCCAATATTTTCAAGAGAAATCCTTTTTGTGAAACATCATTTTCTTATTTGACCTCCTCTATTACAATCCCAAATCACTCTGATCATATTGAGATATCTGTTATTTCGTGTCGATGATGTGGGAGTCATTATGGCCCTCCTTTGACAAATCCCTTCCTGTTGACTTCAACTCATTATTCGGGAAGGTGGTTTAGAGACTTATTTTTAGTACCTTGGATATTTCATGCCTCAATGGTAAGTTCTTTGTGTTCGAAGAGAGGTTCGCATTATTGGCCTTCAATCAAATGATTCTGCGAGTGATCAACTTCAACACATTTATTCAAATTTGTACATTGTATTCTTGTACCTTGAGTCCCACCGTCATTATTGGTGGTTTCTCTCATGCCTATTTACAGTTTTCATTATTGGCGAATAATCAGGTGGTTTCTACCATGTTATACATCAACGCATCTATTCACATGGCTATATTTGTGTATTGGGTTGATTGAGATCGCAGTGAAGACCCTGAATCACATCTGATTCTAATCTGAGATGCGGGGATTTATTGAGTATTCATGATTGCATACATCATCCTATCTATACGGATGGTTGCGTCCATGCCGCAGATCCATTTCTATGATATCTTTAGACACATGGCTGCAACCATGCCATGGGTTCATGTATTATTTGATGCCTAATGAAGAATTATGTAATTAGGCATATGCATACCAAAGATGTCAGATATTGTAAAATGTTTGATTTGGAAGGTTTTCTGGTGGTGATTTGAGTTCTTTGCCTTGGTTAATAAAGAATTTCAGCCATCACTCCTAGTTCTTCCTTCATGCTTTAGGGGGCATCTATTACACAAATAATTTTTCACCATGCTCATTTCCCATTCCTAATACTGAAGTGCCCTATGACAGACCCTAAACAATATTTCCACCATGAAGAAATATGTAAATACATCCCCTGAAGACTCAAAGAAAACTTCCTTCGAATATTACTGAAGGAACTTGGTTAAAACCCAAGTTTTTTGGTTCAACACATTTCCTAGTTTTGTGATCGCGATGATATCAAATTTCAGTTCTAGCTTAGCGTTGTCGGTGCCATTATTTCTTGGAGAACCACGTTGATCCCTTTCTGGTAGTGTTCCCTCAAATGGAGGAGAAGCTTAAAACTTTATAAGTTCCAAGGTAGCGAGTTGGTTATTCAATGGTGGTGATAGAGTCAAGCTATCTGATTTTATAGATTTACATCTCATCTATGGGGGTTTATCCCTTAGAAAGTGGACCTTCCTCCTCCTTTCATGGGCTCCCAACCTCTTCTCCCTTCCTATAATTTGGTCCCCATCCTTCCACTACTAGTTGGTCATTGTTAGGCTAGTCTGATCTCTTCTTCCCTTTACATTCTTACATTGTGATAACACCTAAGTTGTTTAGGAGAAGGAATGTTTTAGATATTTGGTGAAGGACTTGGATTTTCACCAAAGGGAGGCATCCAACATCAAGGCGTGGTTTTTAAGCTATTCCTTTCATATTTATCAATAAAAAATCAGATGTTCGCTTTACATATTAGTCTAATATTTTATGCAAATATTCAGGTACTCCTTGATCTGATAGATATCTAATGTTTATGATTATTATGTATTGGATTATGTTTGTTTTTGTCTCTTGATCATCCACAGGTATTTGTGTGCCACCCGTAGCAAGGATCGAGCCTAAAAGGGTCGTGGATCAAGGTCATCATCAACGGGTTTGAATATAGCATTGGGAGAAAGATACCTCTATCTCTTTTCTTGTCACATTTTGAATATCAGCTAAGAAATATTCTCATTAGAAAGTATCTCAAGTTGCTAGACCCACTCTAGGGCTAGAGAGATCACCTCTATCTGAAAAGGGGATTTATATTGACAACATTTGGTAGAGATGGAAAAGGAACTATAGGCTATCAAGAAGAATATAAATGGGGCACATGATAGACAGAAGAGTTATGTAGATCAACATAGGTAGTTTAAGGAGTTTTAGGTTGGGGAGAAAGTTTACTTGCACGTCAAGCCCAAGAAGATCTACTTGAGGATTGGGTCATGTGAAAAGTTTGCACCTCGGTATTGTGGGCCTTTCAATATCCTTGAGAGGATTAAGCCAATGTCCTACAGACTTGCACTTCCTCCAACAGTGAAATTCCATGATTTTTTCCACGTTTCATTGATTAAAATATATGTAAAGGATGTTGATCATGTTATTTATTATTCTTTATTGAAAATGGAATCAGAATGACAATTGCAACTAAAAACTCGGTGCATTTTGGAGATAGGTATGCTCATTCTCTGGAATAGAGAAATCGAGTAGGTTAAAGTGCAGTGGAAACACTTTGGGCCCAGTGAAGCTACATGGGATATGGTTGATCAGATGCGGGCTATTTATCCTTCATTTTTTTTAGTTGAGGCAAAGAAGTTTTGGTATATAAACATATTTACATGTGGTTTTTATTGTAAAAAACGAAATGATTTGTGTTATAAATCTCCAATAATCGATGAGGGTGTCATGTTTTTATGTTGTCATTTGGGTTTTATTTTCAACGCGGTTTTCATTGTAAATAATACAATGAGCTAATTTATAAAGTTCCATGGGAAGTAGGTTTTTGTTTTAAGCGGTATGTTGGTTTTAGGTGTCACTGAACAACGAGGATGGTGTTCCCCCAAGGGGGGGGATTTTGTAATAACCCTACTGAAAAATCCATCTAATAAAAGTTAATAAAGGTAAAATAATACCATCATCATGGGACATGTATTCCAAGTTTAATGTTGTGAAAAAAATCCTATTGTGGGTGTTCATTTGGTTTATTATGGCTAAGGGAAATTGGAAAAGGAAATGGAAAAGGCGTTGGTTTATTAATATTGGTTGGACTACAATTTACATATGAAATAGTGTTTCATCATTTCAGAACATTATCGTTGTGTTGCGAAGGAATTACATGTGAATTCACCAACTCTCAAGACTTTACCATCGGTTTATATGTGGGTGTCTTATGCAAGATATTGGCTCTAAGTGTATCACTATATTGGTTCTCTTCTCTCTTTCATTTTTCATTCGTCGCTCTAGTGTTATTGTTCTCGTCTCTCTTTAATTCATGCTTCTTACCATCAATATTGAGTTCCTCTCCTGAAAATTAAAGAAAATGCAATACAGGGTATAAGACATGAACTATGATGAATACTTGAAGATAAACTAAAGCACACCATAAATGATTTATACGACATATACCGCAACATTAGTAATTTCAATGCCATTTTCCCCCAAAAAGAAATAAATTCAAACAATTTTTCTTAGTAACTTAGTTATATTCAACCTTCAAAGAAATCTTAGGCATAATCATGCGAGAAAATTTACATGTTAAAATGCTCATGTTGTAAATAACTTGTTAAAACAAGTAATCTGAGGTGTGATGTTTAAACCTTTTCGATTTATTCGCAAAAAAAATTCATTATCTAATGCATGAACTTGGTCAAGTATATAGAAAACTCGTGCTCAAATAACAACTTGAAAGTAAAAATTTCTTAACAGTCATGAAAATATTTTTAACGCGGAACAAGTAAAAGGATCTCAATTAATATCATGTAATATTAAAATTATCTTCAAGCTTTTTATGTTTTTTGAATGTACATGATACAAAGTATTTTAAATTTCATAGTTAATATACAAAACAAAACAAAAAATTAGAATACAATCAAACAATAGAGAGAGTATATCATGGAATGAACATTGCAATTATAAGTAATTTCCTTAGCTATCCACCAATGTCTTGTATAGAATTTCTAAAACATTTGTTTGCCAAAAATAACCATGAGGTGAAAAAATCACAACATTAAAAACCATAGGAAACCCTAATAGAAACATTTCCAAAGTCGATTTCTTAGGTGCCTAAAGGATCTCTAACAACAAATGAATCATATCTAAGACATGATCTACATTATCACCCCATCCTTTTTCCAATCCTATTTCCTGTAACCTATCCACACCAGAGTCAAGTAACAATTGACTGAAGGAATCGATATTTTTTTTTATCTTTTATATCTATAAAAGTTCAATTTTATTTTCTTCAAGAACATATTAATCCACATTTAAAGCCTTCCTATCATGAGAAGGTATCAATCAAGTAGGAAATCACAAAAATCGACCTTAAGGAGGTCCTCAAACAATTCCTACAATATCAATATTTTCTTGTCGTGATATCTTGGGTAGAAAAAAAAACATATCTACACAATAAAAATATATATATTACTTCTATTCAAACTCTGTATATGGTGTATTTTTGGGAAAAAAAATTATTTGTTCTTCTGCCTTTACCAAAGCAGACTGTAGCTTGGTTAAATTCTATATCCTTTCATTCAACATCAGTTTCAACAAGATAAATGTCACATGTTATTATTTTCCATTTCTCAACATGCTACAAATGATAAATTTAAAGCCACATAAAACCAAGAGAAAACTCTTTTTCTAACCAAAAGAAATAAACAAATAGTGCCTCTAATAAAACTTCACAACTCAGAAATTACACTACCACATGCATGGGATAAAGCTGAGATTATTTGAACCATATTTAGTTCACACTTAATGGGATATTAATATGTTTACCATGATGTAAATTTGCTATTAAAAGAAATATAGAAATCTATATTATTATGAGTGAAATTCAAGTATAATTCAAAAAAAAAAAAATGATGACATTGCAAGGTAGTAGAGAGAGAAATATTGTCATAATTAGGCTTCTCTATTTTAGTTTGATTTTAATTGAGATTTTTTTTTTAATATATAATTTTATCTAAAGAAGTGAAATAGAAAGATGAGAATCGAAATAGACGAGACAATCCCCAACCTTCCTTTCCTAGTTATCCATAACCATCTCCTAGCCTAGTTAAAATAATGTGCTTTAAATTATTCAAACAATAGAACGAATGTTCTACAAAAAAAATTATGGGCATCATGATATTAATTATTAGGTCCACAAAGAAAATCTTCAATTGGGTTTATCTCTGGTGGTTGTGAGGAATGATTTTTACCTTCCCACCCACTTTCAATTTCCATAAATGACATGTTGAGATCATAACAAGCATATTAGTGTAATGGCATTGAACCTTGTTGTTGATTGGCATTCAGTAAGGTAAATGTTTTGGTCACCATTATTTCTATATCACTCCAAAAACAATTTCCCAATTGCTACATAAGTGATGTATGTAACAACCCTGGTAAAAACATTCATGTAAATATATAAGACAATGGTGGTTGGGACACATATTCCAAGCTAAATGGTGAGAAAAAAAATCGTAGCAGGTGTTCACTTTGGTTTATGGCTAAGAAAATTGGAAAAGGCAATGGAAAAATGATTGGAAAATCATGAGACATTCATTGGCATTTATTTATAAAAATAATGGAAAATAGGAGAAAAGGAAGGTGAAAGGTCACAAGTTGCATGTGAGGAAGAAATTGAAGGAAAATAATGAAAAATGAAGAAAATATATGCCTCATTAATAAAAAGGCTTCTGAGGATTAGTTGGGAAGCTTTTGGCTCAAATATTTTGTCTGTGTAGTTTTGGAGCTCTAATTATTCTCTCTTTCTCTCTCTCTCTCTCTCTCTCTCTCATACTCTTTGATACTTGGAGTTTTCGCAGAGCACACTTCGAGAGTGTGAAATTTGTGGAGATTCGGATAAAGAAAGCAAAGGAAAATATGGAAAGTGTAATAAAGCATCGGGATCAACATCTACAATGGGTTCTAAATGTAGGTACCGAGTTGCATGTATGATTTCCTCACTAGTTTTGGCATTCGTGGTGTATGCATGTGGATTTTCCTAGCCTTTCCATTCCCTGGAAAGCCATAGTATTGATGGTTTATTTCCATTGATTATTTTCTGGTTGGTTCTCATGATTCCATTAGTTGTTGGGTTGAGTTATTAGTTCCAGGAGCCTTGGTTGGAAAAACATTCGGGAGCCCAACAGATACTTGTTGGGTTGAGTTACTAGTCCTTGAGCCTTGGTTGGAAAAACACTTTGGAGCCCTAGGTGGGTTGAGTTAATAGTCCTGTAGCCTTAGTTGGAAAAATGCTCTAAAGCTCGAGAAAATATGGGGTTGAGTTACTAGTCCTGCAGCCTTGGTTGGAACAAACACATTAGAGCCCTAGAGAAGCTTGGGTAGAGACCGATCCGTGACGGTTAGTGATGTTCGATCATGAGGTGGAATCACTGGTTTGGGGTTGAGACAATTTTGTCTTTAGAGCCCTGGTTTGGTGTTGATTGATGTGCTTGATAAAATCCCACATTGATGCTTGGAATATGGCATGGGGGTGACTGGCTGAAGTAATATTTGTCTCAACCATGTCTATGGTCGGGTGGAACGTGGAATTCCCATTCGAAGTTGGCTTTTACATTCATTAATGAAATGTTCATTGCCTTGGTATTTGATGTGTATATGCAATGTTGTATATATGGATTCTATTTCTGATGTATCTATGGTATTTTTGTTGGTATTATGATAATTATAAGCATGTATTGTGACAGTGATGAGGTATGGCTCTCTCCAAGATTTCACTTGTAAATGAATGTATATATATATTTTTGGTAAAATTGATTTTATGATAGCTTATTATGTATGGGAGCAATGATTCTTAGCCACTCTCAGATAAGAAAGAGACCCCTATGTGTATATCTATTGTTTCTACCTATAGATGGTATGTTTGTGACATGTTTGACGAAATGCCTGTCATGGCTAGGTGGGGTCTGATGAGTTATAGTTGATGTAATTTCTTCCATATGTTTTTTTATTGTTATTTACCCTCTCCTGAAGTTACAAGAATTTTTGAGAAGTCACCTAAGCTCAGGGGCTAAAACGATGGCACAAATATCGGAGCTAAAATTGGAAAATTTGTTGTTTGGGCCTAAGCCACTACCTTGACAAGGGTTTAGAGCTTCTCCCTTTCCTTTAAAAGCCCATGGTTAAACCTCAAAGGGGCTAAAAATTAGTCCCATGTTAGGGAAAAAGGCCCTAGGGGGTTGGGTTACCTCTTGCAGATGGAAATGTTGCAGTGTAGGGTGTTTTTTATTTATTTTTTCAGTCAGTTCCACTTCCTTAAGGTCATATAGGAGGTCGAATCTCATATTAGTATCCTTTCATCACATGTTTACCTCGGGTGGCCGATTACTTGGGTAGATGTGGGAAGAGGATGTTACATAGTGGTATTAGAGCATGGTTCAACCCTTGTAATGGATGGGCAGTGTGTTGGTCATGCATTTATGTTGGTTGCATATGTGTTTAATATTCTTGTGATTTATATGTGCTTGTTGCATCCATGTTGTGTTGGCGATGGTGGTAGTGGTGTCGCCATGGAAGTGTTGATGATGTTGTTTTCAACATGTTTTCATGAATGTATGACTAATTATAAGGGAAAATATTAGGGGCTAATATTCGCAGGTGGGATGATTTTCAATGTTTTTCCACAAAAATGTTTTGCCAATTTCTGTCTTTTCTAAAAATAATTCACCCAAATTTTATAATATAAAAGTATTTTACCTTGAAAATTGCCAAAATTTTATATAGACCAATATAAATTAATTATGAATCTACATACACACATACAGATATATATATATATTATATGTTTTACAATTTTCATGGCTAGTATTATTCACCAAAGTCTCTAATATTTAAAATAAACTTCCATTGTTAAAATTTTCCATGTTGGTTATGTGTTGTTCTTGCTTATGTATTACCATGCTTGCGTACATGTTGCTACATATTGTACATGCATGGCTTGGTTATGCTAGGGTTACATATTGGTCATTCTTCAGTGTTATCCGTGTATGCTTGCTTGTGAGATGTCATATGTTGAACATGCATTGGTCATTCATGATTGGTTATACATGTCAAGTGGATACATATTGTCAAGTTTACATTGGTTTGGTTGAGGTTTTTGTGCATAATGTCATTGTATGCAATTATGCCATCATGATGATATTGGTATGTTATGATGCTAATGTGTTGGATGAGATAGAGTAGGAGATGAATATCATCAAAGTGAAGTTGTAACACTGAACCTCGAGGCAAGAGCATATCATCATACAAGTTGTATGCTTCGCATGTAGGTATCTGATCCATGGATTGTTATATGCATTAGGGTTACTTATATATATGTTTGTAATTTTATTTTTGTTATGGTTAAATACATAACATATGTTAGTTAATCATTTTAGCTAAATGTACATGCATGGATTATCCATGCATGGTAGATGCTAGTTGATTAGTGTAGTTATATGCACATGTGTCAGATAGTCATGAGTGATAGTAACGTGTGGTTATATGCATTGATATTGTTGTTCTATGATGAGATAACTTGATGAATATGTTATATGTGGTTGATGAGCATGCTAGATAACTTGTTGTTGTTATATTCTAGTAACTTGACGATTAGGGTTATCACATTAAGATCTTAATGTTCTATGTATCATTTTGATTTGGATTGGCCTATGCAGTTGGTTAAGGTTAATACATTAAGGTATGGTTCAACCTAATTATGATATTTTTTTGCACTAATCTAGAATAATTGTTCATATGATATTTCTATGCATGAATGACATTTGCTTATGAGTCTATGATGTGAACCTGTTAGCTAGTTACAATTATGGATACTATGAATTTATTTAGGTTGAGTTGATGTGTCACAAAGTTATATTGTGCTAATATAGATTGATTGTGCACATAAGATAGCCTCCCATAAGATACATCGAGGTATGAGTTTTCTTATGTCGTGTACTCGATGCTTAATTGTTTGATTATGTCATCTATTTGGTGTTTGAGTGATTTGGTGTCTATTACATCATCTAGTTGATTTATTTAACATGGTGTGTTTGAAAGTTGTTTGAATGTTTATTATTTTCATGATATGAGTATATGTTTATGTAATATGGCATGAAGAAATGGGCTTGTTTTAAGATGGTTTTACTAACAAACATGTGTTAAGATGGATGATATTTACCTGAGTGTAAGTAGGTGATATTTGTACCATTAGGTATTATGATCAATGAATGTAAGTTGACCGATGTATTATCTCATGGTTGTTAGTCTTGGTAAAGTTGATTTTGAATTGATAGATATGTTGTCTTGATGTCGATACATCTGGCTGACATGCGTGTTCAGTTACATGTTAGTGTGCTTGGCACAAAAAGGTAAGATAACAAGTATATTGGTATATTTATTTATGCGCTAAAAATTGTGTTGTTATGGCAGTATGGTGCAGGGAATTGTATGGAAAAAGAGGCTGCCATGAAATATTGAAGAAGGCTCAGGCTGAGATTTCCTTGGAAGTATTGGGAACCATGGGGATTGGTTCATGGTGTTTGTTGTAAATTCTATCTATTTCGGTGTTTTGTGATTTGGTTGTGGTTGATTTGTCGTCTTGATTGCGTCTAGTGCATGGCCATGCCACTTTGTTGCAGTGTTGTATTGTTTTTGGTTCTAATGGTTTTCTTCTTATTGATTATTGTTCTTATCCTTACCGTTTATGTTTTGAGATTCTTGGGAATTTTTTTAGAAAGAGGAAAGTTAATGGTGCTCAGGGAAATCTTTGTGGTACCGAACATGTAAGGTAAGACATTGATGAAGCTCGGTGCATGATTAAGTGCAACAGAAAGTAATAATATTACAGTTGGTTAGATTGGTTGGTTCCATTGTGGTAAATGACCGATGGAAGGAAAATCATGAGAAAGGTAAAGAAAATGGATCTGAGATATCAGATTCCTTGGCTAGGTTGGGAAATGTTCTTCTCAATATAGTGCAATGATAAAGGAAGCTCCCTTAACCTAGATATTATGATATCTAGAGATTGTATTTTGATCATGATTATATAGATTTTTATATATGTATATATGTATGTATGTCATTGATTGACAGGGTCATCATGGATCTTGATGGTTTTATCTTAATGGCTTATATGTATATATTTATGTATGTATGGTGTTTTTTGACAGGATGATGTTTGTTTCATGCTAATCATTATATGTATGTATGTATGTATGTATGTATCTATGTCACTGTATGATAGGGTTTTCAAGGATAATTCTTGTCGAGGAATGATTTCTTATTCAGGTGAATGGAATGAAGAGGTTGTTGGTCTATGAGGAATCAAGTGGGAAGAATAACTGTGACAGATCTATGAGGTCAACATCATGTGGACATGAATTGAATTAGATTTTTGTATTATGCCTATGTTAATTTTATGGATAGGTAATGCTGAGGGGAACACAACGAAGTGAAAGTAGTGTGATCTGTGGCATGTTAAGATAAACATGGATAGTCAAAAGACACTAGAAGCATAAGTTCTTGTGGAGCCATTGTGTGGTGTGTGGATGTATAATGCTATTGTTGTGTATATGTTGTGCATGTTGTATATTCAGTGATTGTATCTATGGTGATGTGTAATGTTGCATATGTGTTATTTTGTACATATGATGTTGTATCCCTGTTGTATATATGAGGTTGCATATGTAGTGCAAGGTATAGATGGTACTATGTACATGTTGGATATACAGTGTTGTGTGTATATGGTGTTGTGTGCATGTTAGATATGCGGTGCTATGTATGTATGGTGTTATATCCATATTGAATGTGCAATGCTATGTACATATGGTGTTGTTTGCATGATGTACATATGTTATTATGTGCATTTGGTGTTGTGTGCATGATTGTATACATGGTGTTGTGTGTATGTGGTGTTGTGCACAAGTTGTACATGTGGTGTTGTGTACATGAGGTACCATGTACATTTCGTGCAAGTGGTGCTATGTTCACATGGTGTCATGTACATGTCGTGCATGTTGTGTTCTTTACATGTGGTATTGTGTACACATTGTATAGGTGGTGCGATGTATATTTGGCATTGTGCAGACGTTGTGCAGGTAATGTGTGTACATGTGGTACTGTATACATGTTGTTCATATGGTACTCGTATACATGTGGTATTGTGTGCATGTCATAAATGTTCTATTGTGGGAATATGGTGATCTATATGTGCATGGTGTAGTCGTGGTATCATGACAAAGTGTATTCTTTGTGTTGTAATATGTATATGTATGTGTATGGTGCACCAGGTGTAGGTGTATGTGTTGTGTGGCAGTGTAGGCATGTTTATTGTGCTGTATCGAAAATTGGGTGTGGGTGTATGTGTTGTATGTTGGTATAGGTGTATGTACTGTGTTCTGTTGTACACCGAATGTATGTGTATGTACATGTATTGTGTTGTACAATGGCTATAGGTGTATATATTGTGTTGTGTTGTACACCAAGTGTGGGTGTATGTATTATGTGGTGTTGTACACCTTGTGTGGATGTACGTGTTGTAGAATTTTTTTATGTGTACATGGTTGAGGAGAAGTCATTGGGTGCATGTCGAATGTGGCAACCGATCTGGTGTGTTTGCAGAAAGAACAAAGGAAAAAGTAAGGACTAATAAATGATACATATCGATATTTTACTTCAGCTCTATTATGCATGTGATTCGTGATTCTGACTTATGATGGTTACATGTGATTTATGACTATGGTTTATGATGATTACATGTGATTTATGATTTTGATCTATGATAGATGCATTTTGAGCTAACCAGATGTGATATGTTTATGCATGATCATTTGATCAAACAACTAGTTTGAATTATGTAATAGGAAGTCAGTAGGATTGCAAGTGTACCTTATTGACAAGCCAGCAATGAGGTATGATTTGAGTTTATTTCAAAAAAAAAAGATAGTCTAATGGTAATTATGTTCTTGGTACAAGAAATAATGGAATGCCTAGTTTGGATGGTTGAAAATTATTATAAGAATTAGTAGCAACAACAAAAGGAATTGAAACATGCAACAATGTGTTGGTAAAGCACTTCAGGAGCAGGGCCATTATGGGACACTGGTACCCAATAATGTCAATTGATTTCCATGAGCATGCTATGACCGGTAAGATGGTTAAGGAAGCTATATGCCTTTTTTTATATACATTCTGATGCGAGGAAGCCTTTCCAAGGGATGGAATTCTCGAAATGGGGGTTCCAACAAAACTTGGAATGTGAGTGACTGCATGGAAGGGGATGATTGGATTTCTCAAGGGAATTTTTAGCAGCTAAGGGAAGGCCTTGTATGGATTTTTTTTTTGTCATTGGAATTTCCAGATGGGATCATATGCACATTGGGAGTGTGGCCTAGAACAATGAGTCAGTAAATTTTCATAGAGAGGACAAGTGGCGTAGGATGGTACCACTATACATAAGATGCAACTTTGGCTCTGACAGTGGATTTTGGACTTCCTCTGAAGGAAGTGAATCATGTTACTACTTTGAGGGTGGAGGTGTGAGCCACTAGA
This sequence comes from Pinus albicaulis, assembly GCA_034641835.2. Taxonomy (NCBI): domain Eukaryota; kingdom Viridiplantae; phylum Streptophyta; class Pinopsida; order Pinales; family Pinaceae; genus Pinus; species Pinus albicaulis. The sequence goes on from CM076581.1 coordinate 1,095,396,578, forward strand.
TTCCCTTTTTGATGATACGGGCATCGTATCCTTCTATTTTCGGGTTGATAAAATGTGTATATGTGTATATTATCGTAAATACTATATCGAGCTAGTGTATAAATCTCCACAACAAATATGTTTATTTTCTGGTTGCAACAAATGTGTAAGAGTATATGTGCTTGTTATTGTAAATACCGTGATGAGTTGTGTTATAAAGATCTAGTACACGGTCTGATTTTCATGATGGTTTTTTCTTTTGAGCATGTTATTCATTGTAAATATTGCAATGAGTTGTGTTATAGAGCTTGATAGGCAATATTTTTCATTTTAGCAGTTTTTTGGTTTGTAGGTGTCATTGAACACCGAGGATGGTGTTCCCCCAAGGGGTAGGGTTCTGTAACATCCCTAGTAAAAACATTCATGTAAAATATATAAGACCAAGTTGGATGGGACACGTATTCCAAGATTAATAGTGGAAAAATGCTCTCGATCCCAAGCACAACTGGGGTTGAGTTACTACTCCTGGAGCCTTGGTTGGAACACACACTCTGGAGCCCTAGCACATCTTGGGTAGAGACTGATTTGTGATGGTTAGTGATGTATAACCATGAGGTTGAATCACTGGTTTGGGGTTGAGACAGTTTTGTCTTTGGATCCCTAGTCTGATGTTGATTGATTTGTTTGATAAATTCCCACATTGATGCTTGGAATATGGCATGGGGGTGACTCGCTAAAGTAATATTTGGCTCAGGCATGTTTATTGTTGGGTGGAACGTGGAAGTCCCATTTCGGTTTGGTTTTTGCATTGATTAATGAAAGGTTCATTTCCTTCGTTTTTTATGTGTATATGAATTGTTCTATATATGGATTCTATTTTTGATGTATCCATGGTCTTTCTCCTAGTATTATACTAGTTATAAGCATATATTGTGAGAGTGATGAGGTATGGCTCTCTCCATTTTTTCACTTGTAAATGAATGTATATTGTATCTATGGTAAAATAAATTGTATTATAGCACATTATGTAGGTGATAAATGCTTCTTATCCATTCTCAGATAAGAAAGAGACCCCTATGTTTATATATGTTATTTCTACCTATAGATATTATGTTTGTGACATGTTTGAAAAAATTCCTGTCATGGATGGGTGGAGTAGCATTAGTTAGAGTTGATGTTATTGCTTCCATATGTTTTTTTTATTGCTATTTACCCTCTCCTGAAGTTACAGGAAGTTCTAGGCAGTGACCTAGGCTCAGGGGCTAAAAATGTGGCACAAATCTCTGAGCTACAGGTCAAAAATTTGTTATTTGGGCCTGAGCCGCTACCTTGAAAAGTATAGCCTATGGCTCTAGGGTATAGATCCACTCCCTTTCACTTACAGGCTTGTGGTTCAGCCTCAAAGGGGCTAAAAATCAACCCCCCCTCAGGGAACATGGCCCCGAGAGGTTGGGTTACCTCATGGGGATACCAATGTTGTAATGTTAGGTGTGTTTTTTGTGTTTCAGTCGGTTCCAATTCCTTAAGGTCATCTAGGAGGTTCAATCTCATGTTAGTGGCCTCTTGTCATATGTTTACCCCAGTTGGCCAATTACTTGGGTAGATGTGGGAAGAGGGAGTTACAATGTCGTAGCTACAACTTGTGAAATATTTCCTAGCATATGGCTTATTTCATCCTAGCATGAATCTGCCTTACCAGAAAATTTGACTTATTTTTTTCTTGTACTCAATCAAAATTGTATGTGGTATTGACAAATTCAGTTCAACTAAATCACCCATTTTAAGCTTCTAACAAGGATCACTAACGATTTTTTTATTCACTCTTTTCCTAAAATCCTCTTGTATTGACAAACCATAAGATGTAAAATGTGAACTGGCATAAGTTATTTTGTCTAGTAAATCCTTCACAATCAAATTTGGAGGTATTTATTGCACAATAATCTATTTAATAGCAATAAGCAATCCTTTATTCATGAAATTAGTATTATGGTATAAATTTTAAACAACATACATGAAAATTTTGTAAAATATTAGGAAATGAATTTCAAAACAAGAATATTGCAATGCAACTACATCATAATATGGTGTTTTTAATAATATCATACTCACTTTATCATCTTCCAACATAATTAGAATGGGACTATCATTTGTGCCACATGGTGGGCTGAAATTTTTTTCCATATGCGGGAAACCATCTTTATGGGAAGGGAAAGGGCAAGGTGGTCTCATGTCCGCATCCTGGGGAGATAATTGTATTTTAGTGTTCATAATCTTAATGTTCCAAATCAACACCCATCATTCCCACTCGACCATCTGCGCAATGAAGGAATAGTTTGTTTCTTCACCCTCCTTGTACATCCAATGTGAAACAACTCCAAACACAACTTGTTGATGCATTTATTCAGTCTATATTTGTATTTCCAGTGGAAGACTATCATCCCCAAAAACAAAAGTATGCAAATACTGATACCTAAATCGTTTGGACCATAACAAGTGTTAGGAGAGTAACCCAAAAAATCCCAATTTTGTGCCTAACCTAATCTACAAATGACGTAAATTCAATAAAGAGGAATGATGTATATCCCAAATCAAGTAAAGAATAAAATATATATCCTTTGCATACGCAACTATAGTTCTAAATTAAAATTCCTACATTTGGGGAGTGGTAGCAATGAGAAATATTTTCAAAGGGGATGTTTATGAATGATTTAAGTAGAAGCATATGTTATCCAATATAACCCATGTAATTTTCAAAAAACAAAAACTGTATCTTATCAAGAAATAGTCCAAATTACAACACTGCCACCATGAAAAACATGTTGATATTCCACCATGAATTTTTTTTCGATATGATTGGTGATATGCCATTTAAGTTGTAAATTCTCCTATAATACCTCAAAATTGTCATCCACATATTTGCAACAATATATTTGAATGCCCTCTCTCACGAGAGATTTCAGCATCTGATTTGCTACATCATAATGTCTGATCATCATCAAGAAGGGGTTTGTTAAAATAACCTTCCTCGAATATACTACCACTATATGATCTCCCTTGTCATAATTTATAGAACTCCTCAAAGCTGAGGCCTTTCATCTCAGGAAAAAAATCAAGGACAAAAATTAATGCAACCCCAACAATAGAGAAAAATACTATATATTTTTTGTATGTGCTTAACGCATCAATCAAAGATAGGAAACTCTCTAAAACAATCATAATAAATATCCAGTAAATTGTTGCAGGAATGCCTTCACACATACTTCTATATTTTGAAGGATAAATTTTGGATTTGATTTTCCATGGAACTAGTCCATGCCAAGTGAGAATAAATCTACATACAAAGAAAAGCCACAGACAACAATCCAACCATAGCTAATTAGACCCACATCACTTCACCAAGAGAAAAAATGATGGGAATAGTATTGCTCAGATGTTGACCTTAATTTCATGAATGAGGTCTGAGGGCATTAGTTCTACCATAGTCCCTGATACGGCACCCAACCTTATCCTTTTTGTGACATGACATATGGGTTGGGAAAACCCAAGTGAAAATGGGACCCTGGTAGGAAAGGCCTCATACTTCGTTGAACTCAGCAGTAAACTGATGCCCTTTTATCTATATATAGGTTCTAAAAGAATGATTTCTAAGACATATATGGTATTTAAAGCCATATAACTTCTAACAGTACCCCAAAAAAGAAGGCTTGAAATTTGAAATGGTTTAGGGAGATGCCAAGGTTTCATTCCATGAGGACAAAATATTTTGGTCGCAGGACTAATTATTTTCTTCATCATGCTACCGAAATGAGATATATTTCAGCAGAGGCAGTCTCACGAAAGCTCGAGACTGAAATTTGTAAAGAAAAAAAACAATGTGTTTACACCCAGGAAGTTAATTCTGCTAATCTTGTTACTATCTGTAATTTGTTGAAGGGACTTTGTTGGGAAATGTTGGAGGAATTGTCATCTGAATTGATTTCATGTGTTGTAATTCAGGTATTTCCTGAAATCGAGGATAATGTTGGATTGACAGTACAGCTCTTCAACTGGTTAGAATATTATAGGATATCTAGGGCATCAAGTATTATGTGTATAGAGTCTAAAATCTCGAAAGCCTATGTATTATGTTGAGAATTCAATAGGGAAATGATTATGATTAATTTTCTTTACGTGATAACTACTTGTGATTCTTTAATACTTATTAGCTTTTTTCTTTATTATTATATGTGTAAAGCATCAAAAAACTACCAAAACAAGAAGAAAAATGACACATTATATAGGTTGAAAGTCAGGGCCAAAACCTCTTCTCTTGAGAGGAAAACCCTTGAATCTCCTCTTCCTTATAGATTCTTCAGTTAACAATTTTTGTGACCTTAAGATTGAGACCAATACCCTCCAAGTCTAAGACAAACCTTTTCAGATGATGTGTCAACTTTGATCTAGTCTAACCCATTAAAAAATCTTCCAATAGCACCTTTTTCGACCTTATTCAATAAGTTTTTGGCCTCCTACTGTAGATGTAAAATTTTGGCCTCCCTACAACTGTTCTTGCTACACGTGGAAATTTCAATATTCTTCTAGAGCCCTCCTCTGACCTTCACTTGAGAGTGACCCTTGGTGACCTTTTTTTGACCTCTTTGTCTTATTTTCTCCAAGATAAAGCTTGTAGATGGATGCCCTAGGTCTGTTGTAGAAACCCTAGTCCTCTTTAGCACAAAAGAGAGAGGATTTGACCAAAAACAAATTTCATTCGTCCCTCTTCTTCTTCGCTACCTTCTCCTTCCTCTTCCTTCGATAGAATGAGTGGTGAGTTAGTTTGCTTCAATTAGGATGGGTCATCTTCTATTTATAGGATTCTTCAATGGTGGACATGGCTCTCCCTTTAGGCAGAATTGCCAGTTTCCAAGTCCACTTGGTCTTGGACAATATTCCAACACTTTTTAAAGACAAAAATAATTTTATTGACAAGTTACAATGTTCCCAATGGGGTCTTCAACTTATGACAATGACTCTTTTGACTTCTTGACATAGGAAAAACCCTAAAAGAACTCAATGGGTGCTTGACCTATAAAATAAAATACCTTGAGCATGAAACCCATGCTCCAAAATAATAATAAATTTTTTTATTTCATTTTATAATTTACAAGAATATAAAATACATTTCATACTTATGAAGACCGAACATAGTTACACATTTTTCAACACTTTGTAACCTATTGAACCAATAACTATATGATCAATAAAATAACCTCGAACAACATGTACAACCTATGAAAGGGAGGGCACAACTACAATAGTAAAACCTACTTTGTTTCTGCTTTTCCTAGATACAAAAATATCTAAAAAACTAATTAATACAATCATCCTTCTATATTTTATAGCCTCTCTTTGTGCTTGAAAAACACTCGAAAATTATAGAGTAGACATGACTTTTTATGCCTTTTGATCATCAGGGGGAAAAAACCCAATAATAGAAGACAAAGAAACAAGATTAGAATTAGTAATAGGCCTATTTTACCTATAAATAAAGAGAAAAAGCGGCTTAAGACAAAAAATTCATCCCTCTTATTTGTCTCTTGACCTGCTGCATACTTGAAAAAAAATAATGGTTTTCCTTCAAATAAAAATTTCCACCGGCACCACATTTACCTAGCGTTCTTTCATGCATTTTCAAGAAAACCTTGGGCCTTAGTTTTATCAATCTCGGGAGCTATTATAATTCCTTCATTTTTGTTTTTTCACAGTCCAAGTTACCATTACCCTCATATAAAAATCTTATCAAATGTGCTACATGTTTGGTATTAACGTCCTTATCTTTCCAAGTCATGATGTTTCTTGAAATCTAAAACCCCTTAGAATAAAGAAATGGAATGACTTGTGAGCTGCCACAATTTTATCATTATACCAATTTTCAAAACAATCTAGCAAGGTTTCCTTTCCCCACGTGCTATTTCAAATCTTCTTTCTAAACTTTCCTGTTAAAAGAAAATTTCACAAATAGGTGGTTGATTGTTGCCTCATTTCTTTTTCACATAATTCATATGTTTGGTCCCTTCAACATTCTTTCCTAACAATCGTTGCAGGTTAAGATTTTATTTGAGAATTCCAGCAAAATAAAAATCCTAGTTTTAAAAGGACTGTTAAGTTTCCATTTTTTTTTCCACCGCCATTTTTTTCTCCCAAACCCCTTCTTCCATTTTTTTTGCATACCATAGCTTAGCTATATATACACATGTGACCTGATCCTTTGTTTTCAAACCATTTCAAGTCATATTTTTCATTGCTAAGCTTTAGGAACTCTACTTCAATTGGAGAGTAAATTGGATCCATTCTTTAGAAAAGGTCATTCTGCAAATTTAGATTTCTTATATCCTTCCATTATTTCCTCCCCAAATTGCTCTAATATGACGCGATGTTGGGAAACCAGCTCCAAAAATAGAAGGAAAGAGATGTAAACGCCTTAGAAATAATCCACTTCGAGACAAAAACCTCCAATACATTACATGAATGAACAATTCTTGGATGATACAAATGACCAAAACATCCTTCTATATATAGGAGTCCATGGGGCCACAATATAATCCTAGCCGACCTAACAATAATAATCTAAGGGCACAATAATAAAAATATGGGGGTTACAGGGGTACAACAATAACAATAAGAGGGGATACACTAACATAATAAGGGACTACACTATTAATGTAGGGACTTAACAAGTGTTGTCCTAAACGCTTGATTATTCCTTGATGCTTCTGTATAAAATTCTCATCCTCCCATTGGAATATTCTACAGCAAAGTTCTTCCACTTTTTGAGATACTCTAAAATTGATCATACTTGTCGAGTTCTTGTTTCTGTGACTACTTCAAAACTTATTTCGATGTGATGTTGATCTTCTTGTTGTTTCATTGGATTCTGCATCAAAGTTAGGTTATCCTTTGAGAGTTGGAGAACTTGTTCTTGATGCTCAATGTGATCTTCCACTTATCTATCATCCATATTAGCTATTATTTTATCATTCAAACCATCCAACCTAGCCTCCATTTCTGCTTTTAAACCATCTATGTCATCTTTGGTTTCTCTTTGTAAGAAATTTTTTGCACTCGGTACAGTAATTTTGATATCTCATACTACAATTCTTCCTCTTCATGTGTCATAGTATAGATTTTTGAGGGCTTAATGGGTATGGAATTATTTTTTGGAGGCATTATAGAACCTGACACTGATAAAATTTCTAAAATATTCCCTTGGAATCACTTCAAACTGTTTTTTCAAACAAACGTTATGCAATTTTAAAAACCAAATACACACCTTTTTCTTGCTTTTTAGGAGCTTGATATTGAAACTGAATTATCTCAGTGATTTTGGATCTTCAATTGCTGCAATTCAACCCTGAAATAGCCCTATGAATATTCGTTTCAATACCATAGTTCTAACTAGATTTGGATTCTTGAAGGCAAAGTTATGTCAAATCTCCCACAATGACCCAATTATGGACTGGTTCAGTATAGCGAACTCGTATGACTTTTCACGTGTCATTTTTTCCTCCTTTAGCTCTGAAATTGATATAAAAGAAACTACAGTCTATGTACTTGTGGCCACTTTTTATAGCATTCGAATTTGATGATCACAGAGAGAGTTATGAAGATTTTCCCACGATAACCTCTTTGAGATGAAATTTGGGATCTTGAAAAAGACCTAACTTCCACAGATCATATCTCCTAAAATATTGCACACCAAGCTCTGAAATTTTGCGACAATGTTCCTCAGTATTTCAGATTCGCTCTTTAAAAATTTTAGCTTCTGAAACTTTGTAGAAAAAAATTTATAGCGAAAATACCACAATGACCTATTTGGGACAGCGAAACCCTAGAATCCAAATGTTGGGAAACCAGCTCCAAAAATAGAAGAAAAGAGATGTCAACTCCTTATAAATAAGCCACTTCGAGGGGAAAAACTCCAACAAATTACATCAATGAAAAATTCTTGGATGATACAAATGACCAAAACCTCCTTCTATATATAGGAGTCCATGGGGCCACAATATAATCCTAGTGGGGCCACAATGTAATCCTAGTCGACCTAACAATAGTAATGTAAGGGCACAATAATAACAATATGGGGGTTATAGGGGTACAACAATAACAATAAGGGGGGATACACAAACATAATAAGGGACTACATTATTAATATATGGACTTCACATAGTTTTAAAATGACTGTTAAGTTTCCATTTTTTTTCCACCACCATTTTTTTCTCCCAAACCCCTTCTTCCATTTTTGTTGCATACCGTAGCTTAGCTATGTATACAAATGTGACCTGATCCTTTGTTTTCAAACCATTTCAATTCATCTTTTGTATTGCTAAGCTTTAGGAACTATACTTCAATTGGAGATTAAATTGGATCCATTCTTCAGAAAAGGTCATTCTATAAATTTAGATCACTTACTTCCTTCCATTATTTCCTCCCCCAATTTCTCTAATATGACACAAGGAGTGCCATAATTTTGACACATCTCATCATTTCTAAATAATATATTTGAAAAATTCAGTGCCCTTTGAAAAACTTCATGTTAGTTGTAGAAGGGTTCTAAATATGGTTTTCTCTTTGAAGAGACAATTAAATTGTTAAGTAAAAATGGAAAGGTGGGATTCTGATTGTTAAATATATCTTAGAAATTACCTTTTTTGGTTAATTCCAAAAATTTCCTCTCATATCTTTCAAATGGAAATTCAATAAGACCTCGGTAAATAAAATTGTAAACGGATAGATTGTGATGGTAAAAAATTCGTAAGGTGTTGGTGTGCACCTCCCAAATGAAAATTCATTGGGACCACTATGAATAAAAGTGTAAACAGATGGATTTAGATACTAAAATATTCTTAAGCAGCTTTTCTAGAACTCTAAAGCAATGCTGAGAATGTGGGTTCCTAGCCCTGATCTTCTCCAACAAAAAATTATGCTAGTTTTGATCTTTGTTGAAGACCCTACCTTATAGTGAAAGGGCGAGTTTTTCAACTTCCCAACTCACATATCTATTTATAGAATAGGGAAGTTACATATTTATGGTAAATACAAATGACCTATATTTAGAAATATCCTCACGCCAATCATATATGTGCCCATTTAGGTGGAAAATAAAGGCTCTAATATTTTTTGGAGTATTTTGGGCTTCTTGTTGTACCGTTTGTTATATATATATTTTTTTTGTAAATTTCGTAGGACCTGTCTATTTTCTATTTTGTAAAGAGCAAGTTGCTATACAAATTTTGCAATTTTTGGTAGCCTCAACCTGCCCGAAGGAAACCAGGTCCGTTGGCCACCTCAAAGATTTATAAGCCAACCAAAATTGGTATTGTTTTTTCCTTCTACTAACATCTAACAATCCTTTACTATGTCCATAAAAACTACAAATAAAATAGAGAATAGACTTAATATCCTCAAAAAACATACAAAATTGAACCTTTAAAAGAGTTAACCATCTGATGAATCAACAGGTGCAAGGTATTTTTCAGTTGACCCTGGCATCTCAGCTTGTTGCATATTGAGAAGTTGCTGCTCAATCCTTGTTATTCTTGCATTGACTTGTATTTGAACCTTTTTCATTTCCCTCATATCCTATTTAATATGTTGAAGCTCAAAAAGCAGGGAAGAATTGATTTGCTTTTCCTACATACTTGACAGTGCCTTTGCAAGAACACATTTGATTTTCCAAAATGTTTTAATAGATTGTTGAAATAGAGAAACTCTTCCTCTTATATTACCTAGGACAGAAAGAAAATATATTCCTTCCTGCTGTCTTTGAATACCATCATCTTCATCATCACTATCCCTTTCCCATCGCTGTATAGTTTTCTGAATATCCTTTGGAGTCCCAGTTTCATAAATCTTTGCTATATTTTCAAGGGTCTGCGGATTACTTTTCCTTCCTCTTTTTCTTGGACCAGCTACCTAGGGTGATTGTAACTTCCTTCCCTTACCTTTTTTCATTGTGCCCTAAATGCCACTATATGAACTTTTGACTAAAAAGAACCATGTATAGAGAACTGTAGCAAGTATATAAAACTTAGGATCATTATGAAATTCCAAATGATTAACCAGAATCTTGGGGTATGGACTGCAATTTTCTTTCATTCTGATGTTGACAAACAAAGCCTTCCCATTATCATAATACTTCCACAGATTGTGGGTTATCAAAATAGTATTGACGAAATGGGTAGAGTTTCGAGTAACTCCACGAAGAGAACATTTCATAGACAGAAGCTTTGAGAATTGAAAAAGGTGTTGATTTCTCATACAGGAAGGGTTACTACAAAACGAAAATCAGTTGGAATTATTTTGATTAAGGAAATGGGGGTGGAAATAGCAAAACACGGAGAGCCACCAAACATCTGCTATAACCTCAAACATATGCTTTGGTGGGAAATTTTTAAACATGAATTTCAAAATTCCGAGGAGTATCTGAGAACCCCTGACTTGAATGAAATACCGGAAAATAAATTTAACAGAAATTATCTAGACCAGATTGTCCGAGACACAACACACACAGTAGAAAAACCCATTTCTATTAACGATACAGAGACTTAAATACAGAGGGTAACCAGGACTTCTAAAATAAGATGGAAGCATGAAATGTACCACCAAATGTAACTGGAAACAGTAATCAAGATAGCGAGAACAGGGTAAGAGGTGGATTTTAATCCCCATATTGAAATTGGGATAGTAATCAGGATTGCGAAAACGTGGTGGAATTTTGAAATGAATCCCCTCTATCATGACATGCAAACCAAAGAAACCAAAAAAGCAACTGTAAAACTCCAACATCCCTGCATGGCCTGTAAAAAATTTTGAGCTCATTAACTGTATATGAACATGCAAACTTAAAATTGAAGCCAGAGTGGTTAGAACCAGAACATACCTAGTAAGGATGCGCTTCCTGTCCTGCAACTTCTGCTTTTGAAAATACCCTGGCGCTTTGCTATATCTGCCTTCAGCTCTTGGAGGAATAAAATCTTTACAAAGAAATATTAACCTTATCAATCCCCTACCTTTCCGCCGATAGTCTGTTAGCTCTACCATGCATTTATTGTAATAAATCAAGCGCATTGTGAAGGTAATTTGGATGCATGTGGAATGATCCCACTGCACATTTCCATGAATAGAAATTTAATGATCAACTGACACACCTATTATGTGGCAGTGTCATGTTGCCAAGCTCCCTTAGGTGGCACCCCGATCGGGGAGTTCTGTTTTTTATATTATTCCTATTTAGAGGATAAGAATATTAGCCTTAATCAGATCATGTTATCATGCATAGTTCTTTTCTTGTTGACCACATAATACAATATTGTGTCATTTTGTTCTTCTTGGAATTATATGGTTGTAATCATTCACATCCATTTACCTCAATGTATTGAATTTATATTCTTTTGTTTAGTTAATTCAATAATTTTATTAGAGCAAAAGGGAACTGTGATAAACAAATCAGTTCTTGGTTTCCCTAATTCTTTACATTTTTTCATAAATAATTTGGGGTTGAGCATATCGTTATCAATTAGTTTAAAGTGATCCTATTTGGGATGTTTATGAATGCAATCATAAACATTTAGATCATGATGATAAACATTAAATTTTTGGTAAGAGGATAGTGTGGAACTCGAATCCATGGAGAGAATGTAGGTGCCTCCTCTGAGCTGCTCCAGATAAAAAAATTGTTATATTTTATCTCTAGTTGACCTCCTATTTGATTTTCAGTCACAAATGTCTTTGGAAATCTAGTTAGCCTCTTATCTGGAAGCTCACTCCAAATTGTTATATTTTGAAACCATGGTAAACAAATTCCACAGTCAAAGAATTCCTATATGAAACTAAACACTAGAAAACTTAGCTACTTAAAATTTCACTCTGTAATTAATGCTAGAATATATAAACACATGTTTTGGAAACGAAGCAAATTGATTGTCAAACCTTGTTACTTATTTTCCTTAATTCTTAATACAATCCACTACAAGAAAACCCTTAACTAACTGCTAAACAGAAAATTGAATCAATAAACCTATACCCCTTCTTTCATGTTTATAGAATCCGAAGAAGAGTAGGTACAAATAATTTGGACACATGCAAACGATGTCTCAATTGGAGCTGATTAGAGGCATTTAAGTATGCATCCTCCTAGATATATGCACCCTTATCTCCATGCATGCACCTAACTGAACATAGACTTAAGCTATAATTAGAAAACTCCTTAATAAACGAAAACTAACACATGTAGCCAAATGCATCCTCTTTTATTAACTTAAATATGACATGTGATATTGTAGAAATATAATCTAAGGATAACCTCACCCTATCTTATCTATTACTGGTGCATGAATTCATGTGCCTGTAATGATGGAATATTAGATATATTGGTGTTCCCTCTAGCCTTCTTTAATTATGACCCTTCATCCACAAACCACCATACAACTTGGAAATGAATGTTATAAGGATATACTGTGTGTGTGATGTTGTTGTAGCAGAAAATTTCCCACTTCAGTCACATGTGTGCATAGTGTTGTAGAAGACTATCTAACGGGCACTCTCTAACACAAGTCACCCTTATTTGCATGCATGCACCTAATTGGACATAGACTTAAGCTAGAATTAGAAAACTCTTTAATAAACTGAAACTAACACATCTAGTTGCATGCATCCTCTTTTATTAACTTAAATATGGCATGTGATCTTGTAGAACTAGAAACTAAGGATAACCTCATCCTATCTTATATATGGTTGGTGCATGCATGCATGTGCCTGTAATGATGGAATATTAGATATAGTGGTGTGCCTTATAGCCTTCTTTAATTATGACACTTCATCTGCAAACCACCATACAACTTGGAAATGAATGCTATATGAATCTATTGTGTGTGTGATGTTGTTGTAATAGAAAAGTGCCCACTTCAGTCGCATGTATGCATAGTGTTGTATAATATTATCTAAGGGGCACTCTCTTAAAAAAATCACCCTTCTGCATGCATGCACCAAACTGAACATAGAATTAAGCTAGAATTAGAAAATTGCTTAATAAAATGAAACTAAAACATGTAGTTGCATACATCCTCTTTTATTAACTTAAATATGACATGTGCTTTTGTAGAACTAGAAACTAAGGACAACCTCATCCTATATTATCTATGTATGGCGCATGCATCCATGTGCATACTTAGATATAGTGGTGTGCCCTCTATCATTCTTTAATTATGACCCTTCATCTACAAACCACCATAAAACATGGAAATGAATGTTATACGAATATATTGTGTGTGTGATGTTGTTGTAATATAAAAGTTACCACTTCAATCACATGTGTGTATAGTTTTGTAGAAGACTATCTGAGGGGCACTTTCTAACACAAACACCACTTTATTCACATTACATAATCCTATATGAACTTTGTTTGCTTTTGTAAAATCAAAGATTACCACTGTAACCCTCAATGTTGAACTATTTTCATATCCTCTCATTTAACTCATGAAATTCGCCTATCAAGAATTACAAAAATTTACAGAAAAAGGAATAAAATATGATCACTTAATAAATGCTCACAAAATTGTTACATTTTCTAAAATATGCCAATCATCAATAGCCCTTGCCTTCCTTGCATCCACACCTTTATGTGCAACATCAATAATGGCTCTTTTCTCCATGTCTTCGCTATAATTCTTTCAGTTTAGCCTCAACCTTCTATAACTTATTATTTTCCTGCCAATATTCCAGTGCTTCTTTGATGATTTCTCCTTCCCACCCTTCTTTCCCAACTATCAAATATTTTGAGGCAATTCATGCTTCTTGGTTTAAAGAAACTTAAGAAAACATGTCAGACACACTTTCAAAGTTTTCTTTGCACATGCTACAAATACCTGGGCCTTGCCAAGACCTCTTTTATGTGGTTTCCCATGTAATATTTTTTGTTATTAGAACTAGCCATAGGAACATTCTGGTTATAAGATTATCTTGGAGCTTCCAAATTAGATACAAGTTTCAAGGTTCTAGGAAGTAAGGGAAGACATTTTTATTTGTAACACAAGTTTATCTTGTAGTTTCCAGACTCATTATTTTTTGTCCATATTAGATGGTCAAGGTTCCCATTTGACCTACCAGAGTTAGTTTTTAGTGCTCGTATGAAATATTCCCTTTCAGTTCCACGTACACCTTGAATACAGATATGTGTTTCCTTCTTCCATCTTGATTCCTGAATTCCTCGATTATTGGATGGGGAGTCATAAGCATTACTTAGAAGTTAGAAGATGTGTTCTGGGCACAACATGTCTAAAATAAATCTTGATATATTATGAGCATGTCCCCCTATCCATGAGTTAGTACCAACTCTAACCTTCTACCCATTTCTAATCATCAAAGCCTAGTGTTCTTTTCTTATGAGAAGGGAGTCCTCAACTAAAGGTTTCCAATATTGAGCCTCCTCTTACTGTCTTCCTTTGGATTTTTATCTAATCTTATGTATTCTGTGGGAATAATTATTTATTCCTCATTAAGTTTTTGGCTTACATTTTATGGAGAATATTCTACACAACCTTCATTACCAGAGCCTTCAATAATAGGGCCCTATCCATGAGTTAGTGCCAAATTTATTCGTCTTTCCATTCCCAATGAGGAAATGTAAGTGTTTTCCAATGAGATGGTTCTATAAGAATATAATCATTAGAAATAGATATGATACAAAACAAAAGGGCATGTTAATGGATCAATAGAACCAAACCCAATAAATCAAAATCCATAATGTAAGAAAAGATTTTATATTAATTTCCAAAGTCACTATGCCTCCATGATAACCTAATCCTACCAGTGTTTGACGTGGTTAAAACCCTCAAAGAGGGAAACAGTCCACAACATGAGCCAATGAAGCCACGATAGAAATTTTATTAATATAAAGAAAGAAAATTTACATAAGCTTCTCCCATAAACAATCACTAGAAAAATGACCCTCCATGCTCTTTACATAGATATCATGGACCAATTGAGTGTTAAGCCATGGATCAAGTGTCGGTAATACTGAGGAGATAATGAACATATCAGATCACTACATATCGTTACCATCAGATTATAAGTTTCAAAAGTACATAGTAAAGAAACACACTTTACCTAACTCTATGCTAGACCAAGTTATACTTAACTATTTCCTATGCGTCGGAATATCCTAACATCCCCCCTTAAGAACAACTTGGGATAGGACTGAAGGATTTAAAAAGGTGACACAATAGGAGAATGAAGGAGGCATTAGAGCCTACCCCCCCTTAATGATAACTTTCTTGAACTCCAAGCATAGATAAAAGTTTGGTAAACTCCACTTTTATGAGATACTTTGTAAGGATATGAGAAAATTGATCAATGGTTGAAAAATAGTGCACATAAAGAACTCATGAACGAGCTTTATGATGAAGTGTATGTGTAGCTCAATGTGTTTCATGCGCTGATGTTGAACTGGATCTTTACATAGTTGAATGGCACTTTTATTTTCACACCAAAGTGTAGTTGGATTCTGTTGATGAACACCAAATTCGGGCAGGATTTGATGAAGCCACATGGCTTCCTTACTAGCTCCAAAAGCACCACGATACTCTTCTTATGCCAAATAAAGAGAGATGGAACTTTTTTATTGCAATACCATGCAGTAGGTCCTAAACCAAGAGTGAATGCATAACCTGTAGTATACTTTCGATCATCAGGGTCACCAACCCAATCAGAATCATTGAAACCAACCAATAATGGAGATGATCTTGCACTGTAATGAATCGTGAATTGAACTGTACCTTGAATACATCAAAGTATTCTTTTAGCTGCTTTCAAAAAACTTTCATGAGGTTTGTGCATAAACCGAGCAACAATACCAACGAGAAATGAAAGGCCAGGACGACTATGGGTGTTAGATACAAAAGTTTACCATTAAGTTGATGATATAAGGTAGCATCAACTTCAGGGGAAGTACAAGTGACTAAAATCTTTACTCCAGACTGAAAGGGACAAGGGGATGGCTTATAGTCTTCCATGTGAAAGTGGTGTAGAATATCACATGCATACTTGGACTGCGAAAGGGTAATACCTTCTCTGGATTGCAAGACTTGAAGACCAAGAAAATAATAAAAGTGTCCCAAGTTTGTCATTTTAACCTTATTTTTTAGGCTAGACTTCACATGGTTTATATGGTTGGGATCACTACTTGTAAATATAAGATCATCAACATGATTAAGGACTTACCCACTTTCTTGCTGTAGATAGGTTGTCGGAATGACATCTAGAAAAGCCATTATCTAAGAGAAAGCTATCCATTTTGGCATACCAAGCCTGAGGGGCTTGTTTGAGACCGTAGAGAGACTTCCTAAGAAGACAAACAAGGCTAGAGTAATTTTGGATAAAGCCAAGGGGTTTTTCCATGTTGAATTCTTCATACAAGTCCCCATGTAAGAAGGCGGATTTAACATCCATCTAATGGACCCCCATTTAAAGGAGGCAACAAGGAAAAGAAAAAGGTGGATAGAATTCATTTTGGACACATGGGAAAAGGTTTTAGTATATTCAATGCCTTCAACTTGTGAAAATAATTTAGCTACAAGACGAGCTTTATGTTTATCCACTTTTCCATCTGGTCCAAAACTTGTTCTGTAAGCCCATTTCAATATGACAAGTTTTATTCCCTTTGGAAGAGGAACAAGATCCCAAGTATCATTTTCCAATAAGGAATGATATTATTCAGTCATAGTTGCATCCCATTCTGGATTGCCTAAAGCTTCTTCAAAGGTATCTGAATCGTGATTTTCTGGAACTCAAGCCAATAAGGAAGAGACTTTGCCAAACTAAGAATGTGTACAACGTTGATCTGCAAGGTCACCTGCAAGAGAACCTGCTCCATCCCGAGTAGAGTGGACCCATTTTAGAAGCTGTGGAGTTGAAGGAATATCCTAAGGAGGTGGAGGAGGATTTTCATCCTCGTTATCATCATCCAAAGTAGAAGGAATGTTGTCAGAAGAATAAGAGATAGAGAGAGGTGAGACATATGTCGAATCAAGCTCACAGGCCAAAGGTGGCACACCTGCCTAACTAGGCTCGTAGGCCGATATATTTTAATAAAATTTCACATCTCTTCTAATGATTACATTTTTGGATTTAGGTTGAAGAAGTCTATATCCTTTGACATCTTCAGAATATCCAACAAAAATGATTTTTTCACTCTTAGGTTCTAAGGCTTATGTTTCTCATCGGGAATATGGGCCCAAGCTTCACTTCCAAAAACATGAAAGTGAATTACATTTGGTTTGATTTAGCTTGAAGATTTTTATAGAGTGATATTCCTTAAAACATTTTTAGGAGTGTGATTTACTATGTAATTTTCACAGTTAATTACTCTGCCCAAAAATTAAGACTACGTCCTTTAGATTGAAGCATAAAATTATCCATTTCTTTTACAGTGTGATTCTTCCTTTCAAATACACCATTTTTTTGTGGAGTATATGGAACAATATGTTGCAATTGAATGTCCTACTCAGTGAAAAAGTTCATAAATTTGTTGTTAACATATTCTCCTCCATTGTCAAATCTTAACTTCAAAATGTGATGTACATATTGTTCTAAACAAAGGCCTTAAATGCCAAGGACATGTTAAAAACATCACTCTTGATTTTTAAGAAGTACACCCAAGTGCGTCTGGAAATATCGTCAATGAAAGTTAAGAAGAACTTGTAGCCAAAGAAAGAAACAACTGGAAGTGGACCACATAAATCATTGTGCACAAACTGCAAAGGGGCTAAAGCGTGCCAAGGCACGTTTTTCAAAACTATGCCAATGATGTTTTCAGAGTGCAAAACCGGAACAAACACCACATCAGAAAGATACCAGAGGAATACATGCCTCCATATTTTGTTTACATATAGTTTGAAGAGAGTGATAATTTAAGTGACCAAATATCTCATGCCAAATTTTGCTCACTTAATCATTATAAGAAAAAAAAATGGAGGGAATACATGATGAGCCAAAGTTTTCAAACTTATACAACCTTCTATAATAATAAGCAATTCCAATAGGCAAAATATGTCTAGGATCTCT
>CM076581.1:1095414752-1095473611 GCA_034641835.2 Pinus albicaulis
TAGGTCTTTAATTACAACATCATGAGGTGATAACTCTACTATTTTCCCTTCACCTGAATGAGTTATCTGATAAAAATATAGAAGGTTACAGGACAAGGTAGGCACACATAATACATCATTAAAATGATCATTATCTAGATTAATGGTTCCAGACCCAACAACACTAAGAGATCTATCATCATAAATATAAATATTTTTGGTGTTACAATCATTTAAAGAAGAAAAAATGGCTTTATTTCTGGCCATGTGGTAAGAGGCTCCAAAATCAATGAGCCACTCATGAGAATGAGAAGAAGAAGATACATTAAATGCATAATCATATCTTTATGCTTGACAACCACATGCCAAAAGTGCCATTCCCAAAGATGAAGTTGAAGAGTTCTCAAAATCGATGTTGTGCTTCTTCATTTTTACTTCCAAGGCCTCCATCTTCTTAAAGCATTTTGACTCTATGTGGCCATCATGATTACGAAATTTGTAATGTCTATCTGTCTTCTCCCCTTAGTTTTTATTTGCCTTATTAGTTTGTTGATTTTTTTTTAGTTTGCGGTTGAAATTGCTTAAGACCATTCCTTTCAGAATGTTTCTTCTTAGGATTATTTCGATATGGTTGTTGTTGCGTTGTTAAGGCTTTCTTAGAAGGTTTTATAGTATTAATAAGACCAAGGTGTAAGATTTTTTCTTGTTCTCTTATCAAATAATTGCAAAAGGCATCAAAAGAGGGGGACTTGTAGGGTGTTCCTTGAGAAATGAGGGCTTCTCTAGTGTAATGGAAGGTGGAAACACATATAGAGTATGTAGGGCTTAGCTTAGAAAGAATGGAATAGATAAGACTTTTTCAATGAATACAACGTTGCCACATAACATGACTTTTTATGAATTCTTTGATTGTTAAGAAACACACACTCAAAGAAACGCTAAGTTGACATATCAAATCTGCATAAAAAAATTTCAAAAAATAAGTAATAGAAAGCTAACAAAATTTCTCACAACTTTTATTTTTACCGCAAAATGAAATTCTACACAGAAAAATTGTTATAGTTTGCAGAAAGTTGAAGAACCGAAAAAAATGAAAAAAGTTTCTCAAAAAAGGGCAAAAAGTGTAACCCAGCTTCACATTTTCACCCTACCATCATCCTTCTTGACCTTACATCCTTCTAAGAGAACTCTAAGGCTCTTAAATTTGGACAAAAAATCTTCAATAGAGGAGAAATTATTGGAGTCCAATGTAAGCAACTCATTTTCAAGTTGGTGGGCTCTCATTTCATTTTTAATTCCAAAAATAGTATTTATGTTTTTCATAGCTTCATCAAGGGAGTCAATTTATTGGATATGAAATCTAATATCTTGAGAAATGTACATTCCTATTAACCCTCATGCTTTATCTTGTTTATTTTCCCATTTAGGCTTTTTATCTCCATCGGTAGGTTTAGATTCTAGTACTAAGGCTATTCTAAAGCCCTTTACTTCTAAGTAAGTCTACCATGTAGGATAGCCATTGGAAATAATTGGTGTCGTTAAGAATAATTGGGCATGCACTTTCCATTTTTTTTTAAATGAAGCTAAAAAAGTTGAAAGTAAATGCTCCAATAGAAAGATCTCGAAAAATTAGGCCGGTTAAAAAAAAGGGCTCTGAAAATGACTTTCAAATGGAAAAAGTTATGAATTTGTGAAGAAACTTTGTAGTAGATGTTGAGTAGTCACATGATATGTTCAGATTTGATGATGAAGTTGTACTTTTTAAAACAAAATCCCCCCCCCCTTTTCCAAACTTAATATAATAAGCCTATTTGTTTTATAAATATTACTTTACATGACCCAGTTTTATAAATAAGTGAGAGTGACTTTTTCAATGTTACTTTATGAACTAATGACCAAGTAGAATACAACTTAAATAAAATATAAAGTGACTTTAGATGGTAAGTGTCTCATTTTTTATAATGTGTGAGAAACACTATTACACAAAGTAACTTTAAAACATAAGTTACATGTGTTTGTTAAATAAAACCCTTTAAAAAAAAGGTAACTTTCCAAAAAGCTTTTAAAGAAAAAGTGACTTGACAAAAAGATTTTTAGAAAAATAAGCTTGAGAATGAGACTTAAACCCAAGACCTCTATTCTCATAAAGTAAATTTACACCAAGTGAGTTAGTAAAAGGATTCCGTAATTATTGGAAAGGAGGAAGATTTATTTTTTTTTGCTCTTCGGGGTGTGTGTTTTTTTCCTGCAAAAAAAATACCACAAAAACACACAAAAAAATACAAGCCTTATGACAAAACATTAGAATTCTGGTTAACCCATCTGGTAACTATATATTTTTCTCGATATTTCTGATTTCTCGAGATCGCACAAAGTTGCGGGGAAAGGGCATACCTAGTAGAAAAATCTCGTCTTTTTATTTCTGGTTTGCGAGATCGCACAAAGCACAGACTAAACAACATACACAGAGAAGAGGGTATAGATTCAGTAATAAAAAAATATTATGAACTGAAATAAACATAGGGATAGATAAATATAATTGCAAAAAAAATACTTTATACCTCCAAATCTAAAATGACATAACTCGGGAAATCGAAAACCTTTTCGCATGAAACTAAAGGGGTTCCTCATTAGAACAGAGGCTCCGGACACAACAAAGCTATTCTCTTGGCCCGAAATTTGTTAAAACTAGTGGATCTAGAAAACGGAAGTCGCATGCAGTCAAACCATCTTCGGATTCGGATCAACAATGGATGTGACCCTAAAAATAGCTCTGATACCATGTATGAATTTACAAGGTAAGTTCTTTAGATCAAACACTGAAGGTCACCGCTCACAAATGAATCACAAATAATTACACTATTATTTGACGTGGTTAAAACCCTCAAAGAGGTAAATAGTCCACGACCTGAGCCAACATGGCCACTTCAACCAATTTATTAATATAAAGAAATAAATTTTACATAAGCTTATGTCATAAATGGTCACCAGAAAAATAACCCTCCATGCTCTTTAGATAGAGATCATGAACCAATTGGTTGTTAAGCCACAAATCAAGTGTCGGTAATACTAAGGAGAGAATTAACTGTCATATCACTACATATCGTGACCATTGTATTATAAGTTACAAAAGTACATACTAAAGAAACACACTTTACCTAACTCTATACTAGACCAAGTTATACTTAACTATTTCCTATGTGTCGTAATATCATAACACCTAAGTTTGTAAATTATAAGAGGTAATATAGCTATTAGTGGGTCAAAAATTCTAGATTTCAAAGGACCTATCTTTAACCTACGTCCAAAAGAGGAGAAACAAATTCATTGTTGAATTTGTTGTTGGATTATCCCTATAAATGTATATCTTCAGCTCCCTTATCAAGTGTTGATCATAATTTTTTAATACAAGTCTCTTTTGTCCATGGGAGAACCATCTTCAACATTCAATATCTTCTCAATAATGAGAGGAATAATGGCACCCCTATATGCTTGCAGTTATTTATTAAACAATTCATACATTTCTTCCTCCTTTTGTTCAGTTTCTTGGTAGGAGCCTCACAAAGGCAGAGCTCTGATCCAGTTCCAATCGAGATGAGTTTTGGTTCATGTTTTTCAGAATTATCACTTATCACATACCCACACCCTCAATTACTGTCTTTGTTATATTTCAGCCAATTTTTTCCCATACAATGTAATTATAGATGGTCCTTCTATGTAGCTAATTGCTACTGTGTATGTGCATGTTTTCTCACTATCATCACAAGGTTGTAAGACCAACTAATTCAACACAACTCGCATTCCTGCAAGATGCTCGATTGAATAGTCTGTTGAACCATATTCCACTATATCAATTAATTAATGCGTTAGCATGTACATCACTACATCCTCATTGAGTTCTTCATGAAGTCTTAAAACATAAGGAAAATTGACATTCTTCAAAACCACTCATTTATTCATCCAACCATTTCACCTTTATTGAAAGTGGCCTATGTCAATGGAAACACAAGAAAGGAAGAGAAGGCTATGGAACATGTCCTAGTTTTATGGCTTCTATGAAGCATAGCCCTACAAGATCAATTAGGGAAGCATAAAACTCCCATGAGTTGTCATGAACTTGGGAAAAGTCATGACCTTTTATTTCAGTTGATAGGAAATTTTGGGTTTTTCCTTCAAGAAGTAGGCCTAAAAATATATCCTCCCCAACTCTTCTCTAATGATATTTCCAACCTTATATCTACCTAATATTATAAGAATATTATGGTAGCTATTTAAATTCATCAGAAATGAATTAAGAAAATAAAGGGCTTATGTGTGTGCGTGTATGATTAAATTCTTTGTTTATATACATGTGTGCACGCGTGATGAAAATAAATGGCTTATGGTTTCTTCACATGGCATGGATAGGGTTTTACACTAGTCACTAAGGTCTCTCTCCACATTCTCTTCTAAGATGGATGATTATATCATTTATATGTGTGCTATTAATGAGTTTGATTGTGAAATGTAGGAGTACAAGAAATTATATTTTTCTACCTTATTTCGTATTTATTGATGCCATTTACATTCAAAATATTATCTACATAAAATTTGGATGACATAGAATGAGAATACTATGGTTCATGGTTCTATATGTATTATATGGTGTATTATTGTGTGTTTCATGGATTGGATCTCTATTTTTGAAATGCTCTAGAATAAGACTTTCTTTGTCTCTACATGTGTGTGTGATGAAAAGAAGGGACTCATGCTTTCTCCATGTAGCACGGATAGGGTTTTAAGGTATATCTCCACATTCTCTCCTAAGATGGATGATCATATCCTTTATATCTGTGTGTTACTAATGAGATTTATTTTGAGATCTAGGAGTAAAAACAACGAGATTTTTCTACCCAATTTCACATCGTTCTCATCTATCATTTTTTCTATGTAATGTGTTTTCATGATATCAAATGATAAAACTATAGTTCATGGTTTTATATACATCATGTATAGTTTATTATAATTTGTTTGACACATTGTAGTTTTATTCTCAAAACACTACAAAAACTAATATATTTATATATGTATGTGAGGTGTGTATATGTATGGTGAAAATAAGGGACTCGTGTTTTCTTCGCATTCCCTTGCCACATTATATTCTAATATGGATCATCGATAATTTATTTGTCTGTATGTGTGTGCTTGTTTGTGCCTGACGAAAAGAAGGGACTCCTGTTTACATGGCACAACTAGGGTTTTACCCTAGCCACTAAGTTCATTCTCCACATTGTTTTCTCTAATTATATCATAGGATCCTTTATATGGTGGTTTCCACACAACATCAAATCACACTAGTTCTTTCCAAGGAATTCCTTCCAAGATAAAGGATCTTCCAACTTGAGTTCACTAAAATTTCTCATGTAGATTTTTTAAGATTACTTATCTCAAACCTACACATTTGAAACTTTTTCTAGTCTATGCCTCCCCTTAGGTGTGTGGAAATTTGTTTTTATTTTTTTATCTTTACATATCATATATTATGTGTAGAGATTCAATGCTATTGTCAATGAATATAATTATCGATTAACCCATCTCAAATGGCCTGGTGTGGGGTCTAAATAATTTCAAGAAAAAACCTTCAAACCTTATTATGCAAGGGTTCAAGGCATCCTCTACATCTAAGGTAGGTTGTTATACTATTTGTAATGGGACCATTGATCCTTTATGTGTGTATTTGTGTGTGATTTTTTATGACTAACTAAAATAAGGGACTCCTATTTACATGGCATGACTAGGGTTTTACCCTAGCCACTAAGGTTTCTCCCCATGTTGTGTTCTCTAATTATATTATAGGATCCTTTATATGATGGTTTCCACAACACATCAAATCACATTTCTTTTTTCCAAAGACTCCCTTTCAATACAATGGCTATTCCATATTGAGTTCACTAAAAATTTTCATGTATAATTTTATATATTACTTATCTCAAGCCTACGCATCTTACACTTTGGCTAGTCTATGGGCCCCCTTAGGTGTGTGGAATTTTTTTTTCTTTTCTTCTCTTTACATATCATATATTGTGTGTGGAGATTCAATTTCATCATCATTAAATATCATTATGGATTCACCCATCTCAAATCCCTTGGTGTGGGGTCTAAATAATTTTAAGCAAAGACCCTTAAAAATTAATATGCAAGGTTTCAAAGCCTCCTCTACATCTAGGGGAGGTTATTATCTATTTATAAGGGGATCATGGATCCTTTATGTGTGTTTTTGTGTCTGCTTGTATGTGACTAGCAAAAATAAAGGAATCCTATTTACATGGCATGACTAGAGTTTTACCCTAGCCACTAAAGTCTCTCTCCACAATTTCTTCTATAATTATATCATAGGATCCTTTATATGGTGGTTTCCAAACCACATCAAATGACATTCATTTTTTCCAAAGAACTCCTTTGAAGGCAAAGGCTCTTCCAACTTGAGTTCACTAAAATTTCTCATGTACAAATTTTTTAAGATTACTTATATCAAACCTATGCATCTAGTACTTTGGCTAGTCTATGGGCCCCCTTAGGTGTGTGTAAATTTGTTTGTACTTTCTTCTCTTTACATATAGTAGACCGTGTGTGGATATTAAATGTTATTTTCATTAAATATCATTATGGATTCACCCATATTAAATGACTTGATGTGGGGTCTAAATAATTTTAAGCAAAGACCCTCAAATGTTATTATGCAAGGGTTCAAGGCCTCCTCTACATCTAGGGGAGGTTATTATACTATTTTTAATGGCATCATTGACCCTTTATATGTGTGTCTATGTGTTATTGTGTGTGACTAACGAAAATAAGGGAATCCTATTTACATGGCACTATTAGGGTTTTACCCCAGCCACTAAGGTCTCTCTCCGCATTTCCTTATCTAATTATATCGTAGGATCCTTTATATGGTGGTTTACACACCACATAAAATCACATTGTTTTTTTCCAAAGATTTCCTTATAATATAAAGTCTCTTCCAACTTGAGTTCAATAAAATTTATCATGCATATTTTTTAAGACTACTTGTCTCAAACCTACGCATCTGGCACTTTGGCCAGTCTATGGGCCCCCTTAGGTGTGTCAAAATTTGTTTCTCTATGCTTATCTCTACATATCATAGATTGTGTGTGGAGATTCAATTCTATTGTCATTAAATATCATTGTGGATTCACCCATCTCAAATGGATTGGTGTGGGTTCTAAAACATTTCAAACAAATACCCTCAAACCTAATTTTGTAAGGGTTCAAGGCCTCCTCTACATCTAGGGGAGGTTCTTATACTATTTTTAATGGGGATAAATCAAACAAGTAATATCTCTTTTGTTGTTTCAAAACTAATGATAACTCAAACAATATCTTTAGATCTAAATCATACTCAAGAAGAAAATTCATTATTCTAAAAATAAGATATTAATTTGAAGATTCAACAACTTGGCCAAATATCTTCAACATCATATTTTGAAGTCTTGGAAAGCTCCTCTAACAAATTTTGTGGTTATATACCACTAGGAAAGAGAGTTTTCAACCCATAATTCATTGATAGAACTTGTGTTATAAAGGAATTACTTTCATTTTGGAATAGATTGGGTTTTTTTATACGACCTTAGTAGCTAGGCTTTGATCCACATTTATAATCTCTGTGGGTAATGCTGCCAAGCATTAAATCAGGTATAGGGATGCCAAATATTTGGAAGAAATTGATGATTGGGAATTAACATGCAAGGTATATATCATGCAAGGATTTGTGTTGAATATAACATGTAGATGTAAGGTCTTCAGGTTAGAATGAAGAGAAAATTAATGGACTCAAAAATTCGATTTCAAGAACATGAATTTGGGATGATGGAAATTATTTAACAATGACCAAGTTAGAAATGCCTTCGAATATAAATAAAGAAGAAGTAGATTTAAATATGTAGTCGAATACTAGAAAAGGAAAGGGAGTTTTTTTAATTTACCTGTATGGAGGCAAAACCCTCACCTGGTTGTACTCTCTCCACTAAAATTATTGGCCAACTCTAAATTAGAAGACTTAGCTACAAGAAAAAAAAAAAAAAGGATCGATGACAACATATTTGTGAAAATAGGGTCAGGTGGTTAACCTCATCTTTCCAAACTCTTGAAACAAATTCAAAAGAGAGAAAAAATGAAGGTAGTTGAATAGTGAATAAAATGAATGCTTGGTTGAATATCTAGCACAAGGAATACAACACGTCATGAAAAAAATTTCAACCAATCGAATATCGAAGAGTCTCTAAAATTGAAGGCCAAGGCAATAACACTTTTGGTTGTGGGGAAAATATATACATAAATTAGCATCAAAATTTTCATTTTAGATTGAATGGAGGACATTGGACAAATACCAGAGCGTAAACCCTATCTTTATGGGGTGTCCTCTACTATTCCAAACTCTTAAAGCTGGATGCGATAAATATTTTTGGAGATTCCCAGGTAACCATTGATTGGATAAACATGGCCAATTCTTTCACCCCTCCACTCATGTTCAAGTGGATGCATAGGATTCTAAATATTAGGGATATTTTGTGATCGATTTCCTTCAATTATTTGCATAGGGATTTTAATTCGGTTGTTGATGCCTTGTCTAAGGATGGATTAGCCATGAATTCAGGAAATTTTAAATAATTAGTTTCTAAGCAAGGGCTAAATATCAGATCAGGTTTCATAAACTGGTGTTGATTCTTTATTCTCCAATATGTTGTTTTTTCTTGCAGAGACATCATTGGTCTTCCAGACAACAATTTGATGGGTCTTATGATATTTAATTTTTTTTGCATACATGTATTGTATCTCATTATATCAGTTGGTCTTTATTATAAATCTATTTTGGTCACCCATTTTTCTGGGTTGAGAAGGCATGGGTGTGATTGGTTTTATGTTTGGAGCTTCATCTTGTGTTGGATACATCAGTTTTATTTTTTTGTTTCAGAGGAATATTTTGGATATATATATTTGGTATATTAGATCAAAATTAAACATGTTTTTCTTCGCTAATGGAACATTTTTTTTTATTATTAAAAAAAAAATTGAAGGAATTAAAAACCATAGGAAAACAATGCACTACAAAATAAAAATGAAATTTGAGAGATTCAAAATTAATGGAATCATAATTTACTAGAGCGAATTTGGGAGTCATGAACCTACATAAATAAATCGAGAGGAGACAAGAGCACATGCGAGCATTCCCTTGGGGCAGAGTAGACCACCGACGACCAACGGGAATAAATGGAAATAATGAAAATGAACACCAGTATAGTCTCCCTGCCCCACCTAAAATTGATTCACTTATGTCGTCAGATTTCCTTGGATAGAATTTGTGTTCATGGATTAAGGGAAAGCCCTAGATTGAATTTGTGTTCATGTGATTCCTAAATAATCAAAAATTAAACCCCATCTACAAAATAATAGTATTTTGGTTCATGCATTAAGAGAAACTTCATCTACTGAATCTTCGACAGTGAACCCCACAACAATTTATATTCACGGCGAACAAAAAATATGAGAGTTACTCATAGTGATTTTAGATAGCATAAATTATCACACTTCTTGCTTCCTCTGCTTCTCGCTAAGAAAAAAACTTGAAGTGGGGGATAATAAACCAAGAGAAATAACAACAATAAACCAAGATATATACGAGGGATAATTCCTTATATCAAGAATAAAATAGACAGTTATCCTATAGATATTGGTTCTGAATAGAAATTATTACTTTAGAAAAATCTTGTACCAGTTCGAGTATATGCTTATTACAAATAAAATTATGACTATATGTATCATGTATAATACTATTTCAGACTATAAAAAAACCTATTATCACTCCCCCAATTTCCCAAGGCTGAGAATGGAACTAAAGGAGGTAACCTCAAACTAATACCTGAGTCTCGTAGTTAGTCCTACCAAAACCAAAGAGGGCTCTCTCAATGTCATTTTTGCAGCCAATGAGATGAATGGATATGTAATGATATTAGGCTAGTTATAAAGCCCAATGAATTATGTTTTTGTTTGTTTTGAATATTTGTTGGATAGGAATGACAACCAAGGAACTAGGCCTAGGTTTTAGGTATGATTTCAAAGGTTAGGTTGCAGAAACACGGATGAGGCCGGGTAGGTAAACTTAGGAACATACATAATTTGGAATTTTGTGTAGGGATTGAAAAGAGAGAGAGTCAAAATTATCATGTTAAATGAATTCGTTCATCAGAAGAGTAGAAACACATTCATGAAAATCTTATAAAACAGAGTATGGAAAGAAAGATTTCTGTTCATAGACTCATAAGGTCAACATATAGAAGAATTCATGTGATGGAAAGAAAACATAAAATTTAAATTGATGAGGTTACATATAAAAAAAAATCTCATAAGCATACCACTAGAGTCCCACGATTATAGCTGAAACATGTCCTTGATTTCACTTAAAATAGTTGTACAATAGCTCCACATTGCAAAATAACAACTATCCAACCCCTAAAATGATTTGAGTTGAGCTACATATAGAAAATAGAGAATATTATACCTAATTTGGTAAAAATTGGATCCAAAACACTTCATAAATGCACCCTATGAGCCATTTCCTAGTTTCTAGGGAAGTTAGAAATAGTCCCCCCAAATTTAGCTAATAACTAGAAGTGTATGTCTCCTTGATTAATTACATGATTCCTCAACAATGATAGGCAGAACAAACTCTCTAAGTACCAAAAATACACATCATAGGACAGTTTCTACCTCAAAATTTGAACCATTATGGATTGACAACTATCCAAAAGGAATCCAAGGCCGAAGCACCGCATCAATTAGCAAAAGCATCGCGCCTCCCAGCAGAAGTGTCACGCCACTTTGAGGGCGATTTTGGTTGACCCTAAGGAATCCATTTTCAAAATGAATATTGGGCTAGGTAGCCCTATGTATCCTCTTTCCATCCCAACCTTGAAAATGTGAAAATACCTCCTATAAGTTGTTCAAAATCTATTCTCCCAACCTTACTCCAGAAGCACCAAGAAGAGGTAAAATTAGTGGCAGAAGCATGAAAAAGAGGCCATTTTTTTCGGTTTTCTTCAAAATTGGAGGGTGACATGCCAACTTGAGACCATATATGTAAATTATAAGTCAAAATCAATCTATCCATGTAAAAAAATCTACATTTGGAGGCTCCAAGGAAAAATGTCGCGTCGCTACACGACCCTTCTGCAAAACCGAAATTGTCAAAATTGCCAAAAATCCAGAATTTTCCAAAAACAAATCTGTAAAAATAGGGCTTAAATATATATATATATATATATATATATATATATATATATATATATATATATATATATATATATATATATATATATATATATATATATATATATATATATCTCTATAACCGTAACTTCCTTTACAAAACTGAGATAGGTTTTGGTTCCCTGGAATGCTATAAACAAAAACCTCTTCGTGTTTTCCAAAATACTTTCCCATTTGTTCATAATACAATGTTTAAGTTGTTCACTAAAATTTTCATAAGTGTAGCGCACTCTCAGCAAAAGCGTCACACCACTTTGAAAGGGAGTTTCGAGGCCTTCCTAGTGGTGTTTTGGGTGGAAAGTGGTATGGTTGGAAATTTTAGGATGTCTGCTACACAATGGATTCATCAAGCACTGCAAACCCCTTCTTCTAAACCCTGAAAAATTGACTTGAAGACAATTTGTTCAAAAGTGCAGAAAATGAACTCAAGAAACTATATTTTTGGTATTTATTTCAAGTCATAACACTTTTGCATTTACTAAAGTACTTTTTTTTTACTTGACTTATTATCGAAAAAAACCTCTTTCACTTTTCTAAAATTCATCACCATTAATTAACAAACTTATTTTTGAAACAAAATTGTCCCTATGTGCAATGTAAACCCTAGAAAATGATCATGAATCTCTAAAAATGATGCCATGTGTCTGAGTTGGCTCAAACCTAGAAAATTTCCCTCTTTTATTATAATTTCTCTTGTCACCTTCGATGATTATTTTCAGCAAAAATAAACCCTAGCTTGATATGGAGGAAAGGAAGGGTGAAAACTAGGAAAAGAGGGAAAAATGGGGCAGCAAGTTCAAGGATGGAAATGTAGGGGATAGGAGTTAAGGAAAATTTTGAAAAAGTTAGGAGAGATATGGTATTTTGTTAGGAACACATTATAGGTGGAAATTTTGGAAATGGATAAGGGAAAGAGGGAAAAGGGGCCTAAACATAGAGTTGACCTAGTATCTCTGCAAAAGTGTAGTGAGAACTAGGGTTAGAGTGAAAATCATAGTTATGAGAAGCATGAGTGATATGTAATGATATGGTAAGGTATATGAGTGATGTTTGAAGGTTATTAGGTTTTGAAACTAGGGGTTTTCCAACTAAAGCAAGAAAAGCATTGATGAAACAAAAAATGTAGTTGAAAACCCTAGAAGAGGGAATCGACCCTTTGCTGAATAAATTGATTTGAATGAAAGGTGAGGAATGATCACTTATTGACTTGGTAGCCCTTGAAATATTATCAATGATGAACTAACCCTTATTATGGTTTCTTTTAATTTGAAAAGGAAAACGGTAGAAAACTGCCAATATTTGGATGAGTGTGGAGATTTCTGAGCATGAGAGAGGAGCTCTTTTCACCATGTAGCATACTTCTTGAAAAAAGACAAGTTTCCTTTTTTTTTTAATTACCTATCCTTTATAACTCCCAATGAAGGTGATTTGTATGGTGAAAATGACTCTTCTTTGCCTTTTTTTTTGACATGATTGGACATTATGATGACAAAACAAAATAAGCCCTAGACCATGACCTAGATGATGGTATGTTGATTAATAAATGACACTAGGTGATGATGAATGACATGACCTTGAATTTTATAATGACCATGAATGGGTGAATGGATCAGCATCAGAACTAGACAACATTTCAGTGAGAAAATTTTTGTTTGTGAATTTGTTTGAAAACATGAAATTTTGACCAAGGACCACTACCAAATAAACCTAAAAGAGAATATTTGATCACTGAACATTTAGACACTAACATTGGCTCTAGTTGTGGATGGCAGCTCCTTTAGGAGGTGTCAAGAACACCGTAGACCAAGTATCCTCATCCATTGGGAAATGGAGTAAAAAATATTTAAACACTAGACACTCAAATGACTAACTGAAACTAAAACTAACTTTGACTCAAAAAATTTACTACTGACTGAACTTACTTATGGCAGCAAACCATCGGGATCTTAGGGCCTTCGCATCGGGCCTCAAATCCTAATGATAAATTCCCACCTACTGAAGATATATATACAATCATGTGATATAATCCCCCCAGTGTAGCCAATCCATCAAATGGCTAATTACTTGAATCATGTTCACACTTTCCTTGAGCAGGCAAAAGAAACAAAAGATAGGGAACTCTTTAAAGTTTCCATTGAACATGTGCTCATGATTGATAAATATTAGAATATTCATCTTCACATATGGCTACAACAAACTAACCAAAGGATCATGAAGAATATGAAACATAAGCTTTTCTGGATGATATAAATAGGAAAAAAAACTTCCTTCCAAATTGATGGTTTGTCAATGTACTGAGTTTGATCACCTTCATCAATGAATGCTTCAACATCAACCTTCATTACTAGCTATAAGAAATTTTCCACATAATCCTAAAAAATTAACTCTTTTGGATTTGCAGGAATCAAGAAACATCCTTCTACTACAACTGGATTCTCTTCATGATGAATTTCAGCAAGAGTGTGCTCTTGGTCTTCAAAAAATTATGAACATATAGATGAACAAGATTACTCTTGAAACAAAAATTTAAGAAATTAAATGTTTGAAGAATAATATGAATGAAACTCCTCATCAATATCTTGGTGTCTTGAACACCGATGTATACCTTCATATAATTAATGATCGTGATCTTCATAAATACTAATACTATCTTCAGTCAAAGAAGACATTGTTTGATGGAAATTATCGCGAAGACAATGTTCTTTTGCAATATTCTTTAGAACAAACTATTCTCTTTCATTGTTCTCTTCTTGATCCTTGACAATCTGATCAGTTTCATTTCCATCTGCAGAAATTGTTTTCTGTTGAGAATCCACTTGAATTTCATGGAAACAAACCTCTTGTATTTCGTCTCGATGAGAAAATAAATGAAACCAATATTCTTCAATCTCACAAGACATTAACTATTTATCATGAATTTTAATCCCCATAGGTTGAATAAGATCATCAAGGTTTCCACAAAGGTTTTCTACCAGCACTAGAGAAGGGTAGTTTTGTTTATAATTTTTACAAAATTCTTTGTAGAAATATTTAAGAGAACATATACTAGCAGATGGAAACTTCTCATACCAAAACCTTGCTCTTTCTTCTAAGGTCGCCATAAATATCTTCATCAAGTGGTCTTCATGAATCACAAATTCTAGTCTACATACGTGCATGTGAAACTTAATCAAATGCAAAGCAATATCATCTCCTTCTTTACCTTTAAATTAAGGAAGATAGGTTAACCAATCAACATGAGGCATCAGGTTTTCAAAACAATAGATATGATCTATCCATAGGAGCATACCTTCTAGAAGTTGAATCCATCTTGAGATCAGTGAAGTCACCAAGAATTTCTTCAAGATACCAATTTTTGAACTGTGGAGTTGCAATGAAAAATTTGAACCTTTGGATTCTTCGACACTGGAATCACCAGGTGAAAGCCTAACCACTATTTACCATCAGCAATCAGAGCCTATATTTGTCGTTCTTTCTTCGGAAATATTTAACCTTAGCTCCCCCGCAACGACGCCAAAAGTTATCACTCCCCCTGTTTTCCAAGGCTGAGAAGGGAACTGAAGGAGGTAACCTCAAACCATTCTTTAGGTCTGGTAGCTATCCCTACCAAAATAAGAGAGGGCTCTCTCAATGTTACTTTTTCATTAGATGATTGGATATGTAATGATATTAGGCTAGTTATAAAGCTCAATGAATTAGGGTTTTGTTTGTTTTGAGTTTTTGCTAGATAAGAATAACAGTCAAGGAACTAGGTCTAGGTTTTAGGTATCATTTCAGAGGTTAGGTTGCAGAAACAAGGATTAGGACATGAAGGTAAACTTAGGAACATACTTAATTTTTCATTATGTATAGGGTATGAAAATAGAGAGAGTTAGAATGAGCATGTTAAATGAATTCATTCATCATAAGAGTAGAAACACATTCAAGAAAATCTTATAAAACAGATAATGGAAAACAAGATTTATGTTCATAGACTCACAAGATCAACATATAGAAGCATTCATGTGATGGAAAGAAAACATAAAATTCAACTTAAGGAGTTTACAAAGAAAAAAAAAAATCTCATAAGCATACCACTGGAGTCCCAAGATTATAGCTGCAACATGTCTTTGATTTCACTGAAAAAATTTTGTACAATAGCTCCACACTGCAAATAACAACTACCCAACCCCTAAAATGACTTGAGTTGGACTACATATAGAAAATAGAGAATATTCCACCTCATTGGGTCAAAATATGATCCAAAACACTTCATAAATTCACACTATGATTCATTTCTTAGTTTCTAGGGAAGTTAGAAATAGTCCCCCAAAATTTAGCCAATAACTAGGAGTGTATGTCTCCTTGATTAGTTACATGATTCCTTGACAATGAGAGGAAAAAACAAGATTTCTTATCCAAAAGAAACCTCATAGTACATATACTACTTCCAAATTGAACCATTATGTATTAACAACTATCCCAAATAAATCCAAGACAAAAGTGTTGCACCAATTAGTAGAAGCATCGTGCCTCCTAGAAGAAGCGTTGCACCACTTTGAGGGTGATATTAGCTGACATTAAGGCTTCCATTGGAAAATATGAAGATTGGGATAGGTAGTCGTATGTGTCCTCTTTCTATCCCAACCATGAAACTATTAAAATACCTCTTGGGAGGCCTTAGAAGATCCATTCTCCTGACCTTAGTTCAAAAGCGCTACATAGAGGAAAAATTAGTGGCATACACATGAAAAAGAGGCTATTTTTTGGGTTTTTCTTTAAAACCGGAGGGTGTCATGCCAACTTGAGACCATATCTATAAATTAGAATTCAAAAGGAATTTATCCATGTAAAAATTTCCTCATTTGGAGGCCCTGAGGAAAAGCGTCATGCCACTGCGTGACGCTTCTGCACAACCAAAGTTGTGAAAATTGCCAAAAATCTAGAATTTTCCAAAAACAAATATGCAACAATAGCACTTAAAAATGGATCAATATATCTTTAACCATAATTTTTTGTGAAAAACTCAGAGATATTTTTGTTATTTGGCATGTTATGAACCAAAACCTGTTCTAGGTTTCCAAAATACTTTCCCATTTTTTCATAATCCAAGTTTGAATTTGGTCACTAAATTTGTAGAAGCATAGGTCACTCTTAGCAGAAGCATCATGCCACTTTGATAAGGTGTCTGGAGCCCTTCCCATAGTATTTTTGTGTTGAAAGTGGTATTATTGGAAAGCGTAGGATGTATCCTACAAAATGGTGTCATCAAGCACTATAAACCCCTGCTCCCAACCCTTGTAAATTTACTTGAAGACAACCTGTTCAAAAGTGCAGAAAATGACCTGGAGAAACTGTGTTTTTGGAATTTCTTTCAAATAATAACACCTGTGCATAAACGTAAGGAGTTTATTTTTATTTCGCCTATGGTTGACAAAAAACTCTTTCACTTTTGTAAAATTCATGTCGATTACTTCTGAAACTGATTTTGAAGAAAAATTGCCCTTGTGTGCAATGTAAACCCTAGGAAATGATCACGAAGCTCTAAAAATGATGCCATGGGTTTGAGTTGGCTCAAACTTGGAAAATTTCCCTCCTTTAATATAATTTCTCTTCTCATCTTCCATGATTTTTTTAAGAAAAAATATACCCTAGCTTGATATGATGGAAAGGAAGGGTGAAAACTAGGAAAACAGAGGAAAATGGGGCAGCAAGTTTAGTGAAAGAAATGGAGGGGATAGGAGTTAAGGAAAAATCTTTAAAAATTATGGGAGATAGGGTAGTGTGTTAGAAACACAATATAGGTGGAATTTTTGGAAATGGATAAGGGAAAGACAGCAAAAGGTCCTAAACTCAGGGTTGACCTAGTATCTCTGCAAAGGCGTAGTGAGAAATAGGGTTTTTGTGAAAATGATAGTTATGAGAGGTATGAGTGATATGTAGTCATTTGGTAAGGCATATGAGTGATGTTTTAAGGTTATTATGTGATGAAACTATGTTTTTTCTAGCTGAAGCAAGCCAAACATCAATGAAAACAAAAATATAGTTGAAAATCGTCAAAGAGGGAATCCACCCTTTCCTGAAGAAATTGAGTTGAATGAAAGGTGAGGAAATATAACTTAATGACTTGGAAGCCTCTAAAATTATAGCAATTATGAACTAACCCTTCTAATGGTTTCCTTGAATTTAAAAGGCAAAAATGTAGCAAACTGCCAATATTTGGATGACTGTGGAGAGTTCTGAGCGTGAGAGAGGAGCTAGTTTGACCATGTAGCATACTTCTTGAAAACGAGAAAGTTGCCTTTTTTTTATTACCTATCTTTGCTAACTCCCAATGAAGGTGATTTGAATGGTGAAAATGACTCTTCGTTTCCTTTCTTTCAGGACATGATTAGACATTATGATGACAAAAAAAAAAAAAAACCCTAGACCATGACCTAGATGATGGTATGTTGACAAATCTATGACCCTAGGTGATGATGAATGACATCACCTTGAATTTGATAATGACCATGAATGGGTGAAGGGAGCAACATCAGACCTAGACAACATTTCAATGAGAAAAAAATTATTTGAGAATTTGTTTTAAAACATGAAATTTTGACCAAGGACCACTAAAAAATAAACCTAAAAGAGAATATTTGATCACTGAACTATAGACACTAACACCTCCCACATGTGCAAATTTTTCACAACTTTAGTGGAGAAATTTGTTGAATATTTTTGCGCAGCTAAGCATTTGATAGTACATTGTTGGTAACTCTTCCTATGTAATGATGAAGCATCATTTAAAAGAATAAAGTTTACATATTGTTGGTAATTCTTCATTTGTAATGATAAAGCATCACTTACGAAAATAAAATCTTGTCAATGACCAAGTAAAGGTAATATTCCCCCTAAATCCCCTAAAACTTGATTATCAAAAATTCAGTGCTCAATAAAATAATGTAATGTTGAGATTAAAACTGCCCAAATAAGTTATAATGCGCAATAAAATAAAATAAATAAGTTATAATGCGCAATAAAGTAAAATAAAGCAACCGAGAGCTTATAATTGTCTAGTTCCCAATAAAAAAAAAATAATGCAATGTTGAACCTATAATTCACCAGTCAAGTTCTGTCAAGTGATTTTTGTTCAAGTGCTAAATAAAGTGAGCTATCTCTGAAGAGAAATATATCAAGTGGGTTGTGGTCAAGTGGTAAGTAAAACAATATTTCTTAATGGAGAATTTGATAAAAAGTGAGATTTATTCATAGAGAACTGGTTCAATCCTCTAAGATCATGCTTCCATGTTAATGCAACCAATTACGTGATAACTCGTAATAATTGTTTTATTTGAGCCTCCACAATTTTTCCCAAGATATCTTGATGGACAGGTCCAAGTACAAGTGTCATCTAGCAGAGGGTAAAGCCAACTTACTTAACAAAGGATATTTTACCAAACGCAAAACAAAACTCCAATCAAATTGATGGAAGAGCATTATAAGGGCAATGTTCATTTTTTTCAAAACATTTTTCAATAATGATATCAAACATGGATGACGTCAAAAACACTAATCCATAAACATAAACCATCATTTGAAATCCTTAATGAATTCCTCGAAAAACCAGAATATTTCTTCCCAAAATAGAAGAGAACCCAACGAGCTGAAATCCAACGACCCAGATCAATACATATCTCCACTTTGGTATTGGGATCTGCCTATCTT
Source organism: Pinus albicaulis (assembly GCA_034641835.2). Lineage (NCBI taxonomy): Eukaryota > Viridiplantae > Streptophyta > Pinopsida > Pinales > Pinaceae > Pinus > Pinus albicaulis. The sequence goes on from CM076581.1 coordinate 1,095,433,743, forward strand.
GCCATCCAAACAGGGTTAGTTTTGAAGCCAAAAAACCAATCGAAAGCACAACCCCAAAGACCAACACCCTAACAAGAGCAAGAGGAAAACAAATCACATTTTTTATCCATTCATAAAACCCTGAAATATTTGGCGCATGGTTTTTGAATGGATCGATGGAGGATGCAGGGACATTGAAATAATTCGAAAAATGTAAGAATGCAAACGGATTCTCGTTATCACGTTCATTTGCATTTGAGCAGTTGAATTCATTGATTTAGAGCATGACTTCTCCACCTTCCCTAGTCGAAATTTCTTTCATTTTGGGCTCCAGTGGCATCTCCCTCCCATTGTTATGGGCTGATGCTAACAGAGGTGTTCTGTGATTCTCCTTAATTTCCATTGGGATGTCTATACTATGCAAACCTGTGTAATTTTTACCTGCGAGGAGTAAGGAATTGATATCCTGTGGCCAGGGAAAACTGAAATTTGTGTAATTATATTTGGTGTATGTGGTGATGATATAGTTTGAATCTTTTTTTTTTCTAGGAATGGATTGTGTCGAAAAAGTTGAACCATATGATATGTTACTTGATAAAACAAGAGCAATAATCGTGCTTTTGATTAGCATCGAGATCGAAGTGGGGAAGGATATACAAAGAAGGATAAGAGGGTTTATTTTTTGGTTAGCGCCAAAATTCGTGACTGGGTCACTAAAAAAATACTCTCACTGTGTTTTTGGACTAAAAAAATATTTTCTACGTGGTTTTGGGGAAATAGGTGAGCTGTTAGTGACTAGCGAATGAAATAGATGCAATATTAGTTATTATTTTTACTTTTTTATTTGAAAGCTTCATGTGATTGATATGTGTAATTTTTGTGGATATATAATATTTTATCATTATGGTAATTCACTATAATATATTACATTATGGGTTACTAATATAGTATTTAAAAATGAATTTCTAGGTGTATTAGTGGTTAAGGGCTTAGGGGATAGGGGCTAAGGGTTTAAAGTGTTAATGTGTTAAGGGTTTTGGTTAATGATTTAGGGGTGTAGAGGTTAGGGCTAATAATTAAGGGGTTAAGAGGTTAATTATTTAGGAGTTAGGGCATTTAGGGGTTTGTTCATTTAAGGCAAGGGAGTTTAGGGCTTAGGGGATGAGGGCATTATTGGCAAGGGGTTAAGAGCTTAAGGATTAGGGTATTAGTTGCAATAACTAATTTAAACACCTTGTGGATATAGAAGTTTTGTTGAAGTGACATAATGACCAACATAAATGACAAAAAACTCCTATGAACAGGTGGACAATTTGTTGGGGAGCCAATGAAATTGTTGTATGTAATATTTAGAAACAAAGGTTCTAAAAAATAGGGCATTGATGGGAGATTGGAATAAGGGACACATGTGTTTATTGACATGCATTTTGTTCCAACATGGTAAGTATACTAAGTAGAAATGTGCTAACAATCAACGGTTCTCTAGATATTTATTTAAAAAATGTTGACTATGACTATTTGATTGTAGAAACATTTGAAATAATGTGAATGGATGATTAAATGCATGATATGAATATGTGCTTATAATATTACATGAGGAATTAATTATTTTTAATACAATTGTAATAACATGATGTGTGTTGAGAAAGATTACAATGGGAATGACCCAATAGTTGTTGTAGAGAGAAAAATATATACAACCTTCAAACACCTTAATCAACAATCTGCATTGCAGATAGGAATGGAAACTCTAAGAAGTGAGTTTGTGTGGAATTCATGGATGAGGTGTGTTTGGGGTAGCATGGGGAAAGAATGCATTGCATGATTTCATTGTTTCAAGTTTTCTAGTTTCCTTTTGTTGATCTTAAGCATGGCCATGTTGTTTCTTATTGTTTCATTTATGTTGTAATGGTGGTTTATTTTATCTATGTCTTTTGTGGTTTGGTCATGATGGTTGTTGGGTATGAGGAAGGAAAAGGGTAATAAAAACTGGGTTCTGGGGGGGGGGAGGCTCTAGAAGAAGAGCTCAAAAAAAAACCCAACCGAATATGTATATCCCTCACCAAAGCTTATGCATAAAATAAAAGGTGCAAATGAAACAAAAAAATGATAGAACAACTAAAATGGACATGGCTGTGTCCACTCAAACAAAAAAGATGGTGATAAGACATCCATGAGAACAATATAGGAAGAAAATTGTCCTAAGTTTAAATAATGGTTGGATGATGTAGATTTGGTATTGTGAAATCATGAAAAAGAACAATGATGTTGTCTAATGTGACATGTCATTAGCTACAAGCCATCATGAGTGGAAAAGTAAGTAATTAATCCTTAAAAATAATATGATTATTGCATGAATGATATAAAAATGGAATTAGTAATTCTCATGTTTGAGATTTTGCTATGAAATCATTTAATATATTTTATGTTACCTGGAATGTCCAATGGATAAATGTGCAAGATAATCTATTGTTGATTACTATTGACGTTATTATATTAATATTTTTCACCGATTTTGGGTACATGAAAGAAAATTGACTTCATCTGTATAACATTTGTGAAAACATGCTTGAATTGAATATGAATTTGAAACAGGGGTGAGCGTTAATATGGAATTGAACCATTTCCAGGTGTTATGGAAGCCTTTCAACCTAGAGGAGGCTACCTCGGAAATGGAAGAAAATGCGAGAAACATTTCCTTCACTTTTCAGAATTGATAAAGGTAGAAGAAACATTAAGGATGGTGTTTAATTTGGGGGGGAAGATGTGATGCCCCCGGTGCAATTTCTTTTTGCAAGAATTATTATTTAGATTTACTTGTTAATATTATGGAAATATTAATTGTGGTGCCAAAACTAAAGTTGGATGATAGATGTAAATTTCTATGAATAAAATATTGTTTCACTTAATTGTTTATTTGGAAATATAATAGGAGCCACCATGTGAGAATTCATGCTCCCAACTGTCAGGGGGAAGTTATGAATCAGTTGTAGTCCAAGAAAGGACATTTTTGAAGTGAAAATTTCCACAATCAAGAAAATAAATCATTCATATTTAAAAGGATTCCTACCACCAAATATATCATGGTAGGAGAGAAAGGTCATATGCTCAAGTAGGAAGACAAATTATGGGAGATAATGGAAATCTAAAACTAGAGGAACTAATGGGAGAAAAGGATTGGTCTCAGAGGACTCAGATCTAGTAGTATGCTACTAGGAGTCTAAGGAGGAAGATTTCTACGAATATTTATGCACTTTCCCAATAGTAAGGACAACTTAGGCCTCGGGTGGGGGGCGCAGTGAAGATAACAGTTCATTGGTTGGGAAGAGTATGGTAACTCCTTTTATATTTAAATAAAAAACCATATATAAGTAATTGGATTTATTGATATGATCTCTTGACAATTTGAATTTCAAATATTTTCTTATGCCTTTATGTACGAAAGATAAATGAATGAAAGTATTAATGAGTACCTAGCCTCCTGTCAAGGAGGGTTTAGTTCTCTATTATAACTATTTTGTGAAATTATTCTATATGTTTTATGTTCAAAGAAAGGCCTATTCAATGTTGGAATTGACCTTGTAATGAAAACTATTAAAAAAGTAGGAGACCCCTACATATAAGCTTTATATAAAGATTAGATATAATCATGAATGATAGGGTTAGGATGGTTATGAGTTGACACTAATAAAAGGTTCTTAGGTCATCCCTTAACGACATGTAGTCTTTGTTGCAATATGGGAAACCTCTAAAAGCATTAAGTAGACAAAACTGGAAGACATGAGTCTTGTACTAATTTTTTTTAATAATAAGAGTATCCCTAAGATACTCTTATTATAGTAAAATAGAGTAAAATTAGGGTTCTTTATATTCAAAAATTAATGAAGCATGAAGATAATTATCAAATAGAAACAAATTGTTCATAGTGTAACTTGTTATGACTATACCAAAAACTTAAATACTAATAAAAAGTTACAAAAGGAATGATATCCCAATGGAAAGAATATATTTTAAGTATTTTTAACAATTATTTTATTATTAAAAAAACATGAATATAGATAATAGGATAACCATGTAGAAGAACGAAGAAAAGGAACCATAATATTAAAGTCGATATGCAACTATAAATAATTACACTATATCGAGACTAGGATGTGTAAATACATATGTCTAATATAAGTGAATTGGAAACTAATCCTATGAACCTGTCTGTAAGGACTAGATAAGAATATATATAAAATAACATAGTTTGTAATAAAAATAGACAAGGAAGATACAATTTTAGTTCTTGTTGGGAAGAACAAGGTATAAGGTTGAAAAAAATATTCATGCATTGAACTGCCAAAAATATTTGTACATAGAGAATAAGTGTGCTATGAAAGAATGTCAGACATCTCCCTTCAAAAATAATTTACATGCTTACACACTCTCTTAGAGGGGAAATAAAGACTACTTCATAATTTAGTGGAACTAAAATTGAAAATATTAAATTATATAGGATGTGAAGGAAATACATTGAAAACAATAGTTTCTGAGTTAAATGACAATACCATAAAAATAAAAAGCTGACGTTGTATACATTTATGAAAATATATGCTAATATACTCTGTACATTAAGGGTTAGAAACCTTAAAAAAACCATGGTGGTTCATTTTCATATTGAAAATTTCTAATTCTAGATTATGAAAGCAGAGTGGATGAAAAGGGGCCAGTTTTTCCACGGCCATGCAGAGTCATAAGTAATCCTTAAGAATTAACTTGAAATCTATAGATAAATAATGGGTGATAAGTCTAAATTAACCCCATGTACCTAGAATCCTTTTAGTTTAGGAATACGACCAAATTCCAAAATAGAACAGGTACAAACCTTTGGTACAAAGTCATGTTGAGAATGTCATGCATAAGACCTGGTGTTGGACTCGGTAAGAAAAACTGATTATATATATAAGAAATTTACCTGCAAATAGAGACCCTCCAGTACATCAAACCTAGAACATGTGCACAAATATGAATGTAGTAAGAGCTAGATAATTGGATTATAGATGAAAATAGAACCCTCCTAAATGTTTTTGAAATATTTAATTTCACGTCCTTACCTGCAAGTGGAAACCACGAGAAAGATGCCATATAGCAACCATGCGACTAGGGAAAGGCTCGAAAATCCACTTAGACACCCATATAAAAGGTCAAGGACGAAGGAAATTAAAAATTGTTACGAGTCTCGAAAGTAGTATTCAGTAAGAAATTTCCCAAAAAGGACACATGGGTTTACCTATATGATGAGGAAAAGGGTAGAAAAAATGACCATAACTGAAATAACATTCCTAAGGATTTGAATACAACAATTAGTCGAGGGAAACCTTCCCTCATCCTCTAAGAGCTCACCTCCACTAAGATCATTGCAATTATGCACCCTACAAAATAGGATAAGATCAGAAAAAATTGACAATGAAAAAATAATTCATAAAGAACTAAAAATAGTAAATATGGCCAATTATCTATAACAACCAAGTGATCAATCTCCACCAAGAGGGGGAGTGGCACATAGAAGTAATGGGTTGAAGCTTGAAACATTATTTGGAAAAAATGGTGTAAAATTTGGCAATTTGAAGGTGCGAAAAAAAAGATAAGAGAAAACCGTTGCCCTTAGTTGTGGATCCCTAAACTGCCAAAGCGATGAAGTGCGAATGAAAGAAATGATTAAAGTTTGTGGGGGTCAATACCATCTCCACCCAGCCTTGATTCCTTTCCTCATTTTGTGGGGATGCATATGACTGGCGGATCCCCTATTGATCATGTGAGCATGATATTTGTGGCTTCAGAGGGCTATCTATGTCTCTGAAATTTTTTAGGCTAAGGTTGCAGAGTGACTTTAAATTTGAATGTTCATTGCGGCCAGAGGCGCATCTAAATCCAATATGACACGATGTCGGGTGGGTCACGTCCTCATACAAAATGTCGACTTAAGTTTTTAAATTAAAATAAAAAATAAAAAAATAAAATAACATGTGCTTAAAACACCTATAATTTCTATACATTTATTATTATTTATATAATTTGAATGGATCATAAATTTACCTTTATGAAAAAAAATTACCACATTGAATTTCCAAATTAAGTAAAATTTTAAACATCTTTACTCTTTACTAAAGTCAATACCATTTCCTAAATCAAAGAAAAAGAGTTAATTCAACACAAACAATCGAAATCCAAAATCTTTTAATATTTACTTTAATTAAATATTTGTAAAATGAGTTTATACTTACTCCAGAGGTATGGTAAATAAATAAAAATATATATAAACTAAATGTATGGTAAATAAATAAAAATTATTTTTATATTTATTCCATAAACCTTTTTATATTTAAAAAAACTTTAAAAAGAGGTTTTATTTAGATGAAGCCTATGGGACGACTACCATGGGACAAATTAATATTGATACCATGAGCCAAATACCATGGGTAAATAAATAAATATAAAGAGGTATAAACAAGTATGATAAATAAATAAATAAATTTAAAATAGATATAAAGAGGTATGGTAAATAAATAAATATAAAAGAGGCATAAAGAGGTAAGGTAAATAAATAACAATATATCAAATAGGATTATAAATAAAAATCTAATTATATAACAAGCCTATGGGCCAAATACCATAGTAAAGAAAAGGGTATGGTAAATAAATAAAAATATAAATAAACTAGAGGTATGGTAAGTAAATAAAACCTCTTTTCATATTTACTCCATAATCTGCTTTATATTTACAAATATTTATGTTCATTAGTTTACATAACTAAGAAGAAATAGAGAGAGAGAGTGATAAGGGAGAGATGGAGAGAGAGTGTGTATGTTTAGGGGTGAGATAAAGAGACAAAGTAAGATGTATGGAAAGAAGGGGGAGAGAAGAAGTGAGAAGGAGAGAGGGAGGGATATACTAATGTAGTTGGAGAGAGAGAGGGGTGGAAAGAGAGAGAGAAAGAAAGGGATGGGCGAAGAGAGAGGATTAGAGAGAGAGAGAGATATGGGGTAAGAGAGAGGATTGGAGGGAAAAGAGAGAGAGAGAGGTGGGAGAGAAAGGGAGAGAGAGGAAGGATGAGAGAGAGGAGGAGAGTGATGGGGGAAGAGAGAGTATTGGAGAGAGAGAGAGAGAGAGAGAGAGAGAGATTAGGGAAGAGAAAGGGATTTAGGGAAGAGAGAGAGAGGAAGGACGAGAGAGAGGACTTGAGAGAGAGGAGGAGAGAGGGATCGATAAGAGAGATGGAGTTGGAGGGGGAGAGATGTAGGAAATAAGAAATATAGAGAGTGAGAAGTGGAGAGAGAGAAGGAGTGACAAGGGAGAGACGGAGAGAGAGCGTGTATGTTTGGGGCTGAGATAAAGAGACAAATAAGGAGAGATGGAGATAAGGGGGGAGAAGGAGATATAAGGAGAGAGGGAGGGATATAGTAACATAGTTAGTGGGTGAAGAGAGAGAGAGAGAGAGAGGGAGAGATAGATGGGAGAGAAAGGGAAAGAGAGGAAGGAAGAGAGAGGATGTGAGAGAGTGGAGAGAGGGAGGGAAAGAGAGATGGGAGAGAAAGGGAAAGAGGAAGGAAGAGAGGATGTGAGAGAGTGGAGAGAGGGAGGGAAAGAGAGATGGACTTGGAGGGGGAGGGGGAGAGAGGTAAGAAGAAAGAAATAGAGAGAGAAAGGTGGAGAGAGAGAGAGTGAATGAGTGATAAGGAAGATGGAGAGAGAGGGAGAGAGGGGGAAGATAGAGATATAGATGGAAGGTGAAGAGAGGGAAGAAGAGAGAGATGGGGAGAGGAGGGGATTGACAAAGAGATTGATATATATGGATTGTGAGAGTGTGTGTGTTTAGGGGGGTGAGATAGAGAGACAGAAAAGAAGAGATGGAGGGGGATATAGATATGGATGGAGGGTGGAGAGAGTGAAGAATATTTCTCACACTAGATGGATTGATATAAGTGGAGATAGTGATTTATAATCCTATTTGATTATTTGCACTATATGCATCGATTTTAGTGTAGATATTTATTTCTAATGATATTTGATTACTTGCACTAGATGCATTGATTTTAGTGTAGGTGGTGATTTCTAATACAATTTGATTGCTTGCACTGAATTTGTTGATTTCAATTTAGATGTCGATTTATAATTATATTTGATTACTTGCACTAGATGAATTGTTTTCAATGTAGATGATTTATAATCCTATTTGATTGTTTGCACTAAATGCATTGATTTCAGTGTAGATGGCGATTTCTAATCCTATTTGATTTATTTGAGTAAATGCATTGATTTCAGTGTAGATGTTGGTTTCTAGAGAGAGAGAGAGAGAGAGTGATAAGGAAGATGGAGAGAGAGGAAGAGAGAACAAAAGGAGGAAAGAGAGATATTAATGGGGAGAGGGAGAGAAAGGGAAGATAGAGATATAGATGGAAGGTGAATAGAGGGAAGAAGAGAGAGATGGGGAGAGGGGGTGATTGAAAAAGAGATTGATATATATGGAGTACGAGAGCACGTGTGTTTAGGGGGGTGAGATAGAGAGACAAAAAAGAATAGATGGAGGGGGATATAGATATGGATGGAGGGTGGAGAGAGGTAGGAATATTTCTCGCACTAGATGGATTGATATAATTGGAGATGGTGATTTCTAATCCTATTTGATTATTTGCACTAGATGCATCGATTTTAGTGTAGATATTTATTTCTAATGATATTTGATTACTTGCACTAGATGCATTGATTTCAGTGTAGGTGGTGATTTCTAATACAATTTGATTGGTTGCACTGAATGTGTTGATTTCAATTTAGATGTCGATTTATAATTATATTTGATTACCTGCACTAGATGACTTAGTTTCAATGTATATGATTTATAATCCTATTTGATTGTTTGCACTAAATGCATTGATTTCAGTGTAGATGGCAATTTCTAATCCTATTTTATTTCTTTGAGTAAATGCATTGATTTCAGTGTAGATGTTGGTTCCTAGAGAGAGAGAGAGTGAGTGATAAGGAAGATGGAGAGAGAGAGAGAGAGAGAGAGAGAGAGGACAAAAGGAGGAAAGAGAGATATTAGTGGGGGAGAGGGAGAGAAGGGGAAGAGAGGGAAGAAGAGAGAGATGGGGAGAGAGGGTGATCGACAAAGAGAATGATATATATGGAGTGTGAGAGCGTGTGTGTTTAGGGGGGTGAGATAGAGACAAAAAAAAAATATGGATGGGGATATAGATATGGATGGAGGGTGGAGAGAGGGAAGAATATTTCTTGCACTAGATGGATTGATTTAAGTGGAGATGGTGATTTATAATCCTATTTGATTATTTGCACTAGATGCATCGATTTTAGTGTAGATATTTATTTCTAATTGTTGTCGCTCCTAGAGACAGCCTAGAGTTGTGATAGACCAATGCCTAGGACATCTTAGCATAGCGAGGAACATATAATATAATGTATGAAGTTGTCAGCTTCAGCTCACATGCTATCTCCTGTAAACAGGGAAATAAAATAGAATGGGACTAGACTCTCAGAAACTAACACATGAAAAGAGATACTGCAGAGACAATATGCAGAATTCTAATACAAAAGGAACAGACAATTTAGAGACAGTTTACTGCAAAGTGGGTTGATTCAAAAATACTTCACAGACATAAATTATCAGAAGGTGTATGTAGTGAAAGAAATATTGAGAAGATATTAGTTAACATTGAGCTGATACCCAGATATACAATACCACCATGCATGGGCTTACCAATCTAATAATCCATACATGATAATAGCATTTTAAAAGCACCCTCCCAAAGAAACGAATATAGCAGAACTATGGTTAGCTGAATAATGGAGCAGAATATCATGCATGAGCCATATTTAAAGCGCTTGACTGATCCGAGCATGGGCATCAACTAGGATGAATCCATACCAAAAATCAGTGAGCCACTCGCATTCCTCCGGCGGTAATGACACTCCTGAGATCCTTCATGGAATTATAATCTCTACTTCATTCTCTGTGAGGCACAAGAGTAAGATACCTGAGGGATCTCGCCAGTATAGCCGGCCATTGGCAACTATGTATTTCTGTGATTTCAATCGTAATGCTCTGTATTTTGCTTTATCACAACTTGGAGGGCAGCTAAGTGTAAGGAGATATTCTACTATCTCTTTGTACCACGGACTGGTGAGGTACTTTACATGTATCTCTGGAGTAGCTACCCCAATTCCATGTCTTTCTTCTTTTTCCTCAGATTCCTCACCTGCTATAATGGACAAATTTATGCCCAGGGCTTGATAGTTTGATTCAAATAAGATTCTGGCAAGCCCCTGTCCTTTGATGAGCTTGGTAGGGCGTATGTCTAAGTCATACTCATGTATTTTGGCAATCCACCTACTCCTTTTTCCTTCACTATCCCCCTGAATAAGGATGTCTTTTACAGCTGCTGCAGGCACGAATGCAGTGATGTGGCACTGTAAGATATATACACAGAATGCTTTGAGGGATTTCGCTAGAGCGTATGATTGCTTTTCCAATATGTTGTATTTTAATTCTGCATCACGGAGCACCTGACTGAAAAAGGCAATAGGCTGCTCATAACCTTCCTCATTTTTCTGCAATAATACTCCTGCTATTGTATAGGGTGATGCAAAAGAGAAAATCATAAAAGGTTTATCATAATCTGGTCCAGCCAGTACAGGGGCTTCTGCAAAAGCATTCTTTATCCTGGTAAATGCCTCCCGTGATTCTTGTGACCACTTTACCTCATTTTCCTTTTTCAGCATATCTGTTATGTGCCTAACTATCTCTGCATAGTTAGGGATAAACCTTCTCAAGAAATTTATGCGCCCAAGGAATACTTGGACCTCCTTCTTATTTCTGGGAAAAGCAATACTCTTTATAACTTCTACCCTCTTAGGGTCTATCTTCACCCCATCCTTAGTCACGAGATGGCCCAGAAGTTTTCCCTCTTCTAATGCAAATAAAGACTTTTGAGGATTAAGGGAGAGACCGTACCTTCTGCAATTCTCAAAATTTCTCCACAGATGTTCAATGTGCTCAGCATCATTGTTTGAAAATACAGTGATATCATCGAGGTAGACCACCAAGAATTTACCTTGCTCCCCAACAAAAGCAATATCCATTGCCCTCTGAAAAGTAGCCCCTGCATTAATCAATCCAAAAGGCATCCTGGCATACATGAATGTAACCCATGGTGTGGTGAAAGCAGTCTTCTTTTGATCCTATGGAAGCACAGCCACCTGGTTATAACCAGAGAATCCATCCATCATTGACATTCTGGTAGATCCAACCACCTTCTGCAGGATGTAATCCATTTTGAGAAGTGGATAATTATCCTTTAAGGATGCTCTGTTTAGGTTTCTGAAATCCACACACAGCCTTATTTCTCCATTCTTCTTTCGTACAGGGACAAGGTTTGCCACCCATTCAGAGTACCTTAATGGCACAATTATTTTTTCCTTTAGCAGCTTCTTGATTTATTTCTCGATAGAAGGCACCAACAGGGGATTGATTTGTCTGAGCTTCTGCTTATGGGGCTTTGCATCTGCCTTCAATGGAATTTTGTGCTGCATGATACTGATATCAAAAGTTTTGAAGTCCTAATAGGACCATGCAAACACATCTCTGTAAGACTGGAATAATTTCTGATATAGCTTTTTATATTCTTCAGGGATTTTCTTGGACAGTTTAACAACTTTGGGTTCAACTTCAGTACCCAAATTTAGGTCTTCAACCTGATTTTCTTCTACCACTTTGTTTGGCTGCAATGAGACATCATTCTTGTCAAATAATCTCTCTAGAGGCACCAACCCTCTAGGTATTACATTTCCCTTCAACTGCAACACTTTGTTACCAGCCACTTTGTTCTCCCAATTTCTCTCTGAAGTATCCTCGGATTCTACCTCTTTTTTATCATCAATATCCATATTGGAGAATTCTCCCACTGTTTCCAGAAATCTCTTCATTTGTTCTTCATCTTCAAACACCTGCCAGTGTTTGATGTTGTCTGGAATTGAAGGCCGATAACGCAGCTCAACTTCGTATCTTAAAAGAGGGTTCTGAGGTGGTCGGAATGTACTAGCAGCCACAGCAAGGGAATCAGCCATCCTATTCTGTTCTCGAGGCATGAACTAGATATTGAATGCCAAGAAGAAATTCTCTACCATGTCCCAAACTTCGTTCCTGTAGGCCCTTAGCCTAGGATGTTTGGTCTGACACTGATTCCTAACCTGTCTTACTACTAGTTCTGAATCTCCCAGAACTTTTAAACTTTGTATATTCATATTCCTGGCTGTCTTCAATCCTAACAGAAGTGCCTCATATTCAGCCACATTATTGGTGGCTTCATATTCTAGTTTAAAAGACAGTGGAATCCATTTTCCTGCAAGAGAGATTAATAGCACTCCAGCTCCATTCCCTTCTCTCGAATTTGCTCCATCAAAATGGAGTGTCCATATTCCTGCTTCATGTCCTTCTGAAGGCTGCTCAGTCTTAATATGGAAAAAGGATGGTTCATGGGCATAATCTTGATCTTCTTCCAGCATCAAGCATGAAAATTCTCCTTCCTTACTGTAGACTAGTGAATTCACAGAATTGTCAGTCTTAGTCACCATCTTGACAAATCTAGTCTCCCTGTATAGTCTCCTCTCTTGGCCGCCAAAGACTGGGATAGTGGCATATGTTAAATCCATCTTAATTGATCCACCAATTTTTGTTCCCCAGGACCTTGATAGCAACATACCAAAACGAGCTGGAATTTTAGCCACCACGATGTCCATTACTACACTTTTTGCTGGGATTTGGGCTAAATTGACTACCAAATCTTTGATCATCCCCAAGCATTTAACTCTTTTGGAATCAAATGAATAGAGGTCTTTATATGGACGTGTGATTTGTAAACCTAGTTGTTCCATGACTGACAGAGGCATAAGATTATGGGAAGCTCCAGAATCCAACATACAGTTATGTAATAGCAGGTCATGGATTACTAGAGACACATAGAAGGGAGGAGTAGAGAGGTTTATCTCCTCAACATGTGGGCCAAAAACTACCATGGGTCTCTCTTCTTAGAGGTTGAGACTATCTGGGATGGTTGGCACTTCTGGAGGGAGCATGAAAGATGTGACTTGAGATTGATATGCTGGTTGTTTCAACAGTTCAGTCAAGGGAACTGCGATTTTGACTTTTTCAAGTTCTTTTTGCAGACTGAAAGCAGGAGGGGAATTTTCTATCACAACCTATTTAGAATCTTTATTATCAACTGGGGGGTGGGCTTCTTTTGACACAGACTCAGTATTAGGAGGAATAACTACCTTTGAAGAGGAAGGATTTTGATCTTTAGACTGCGAAGGTTTGTTTAGAGGCTGCTTACCTCTGTCTGTAGCTTTCTGCATTGTAGCCTCCTTCTGAGCAGGTACTTCCTCCTGGGGCAGCTCTTCTTCTTGCTCTTGGGTACGAGTCATCTTTCTGGAAGATCTGAGATCATATCTTCTATTGAAATGGGCTTGCATGAAATCATTGAATTGTTTACAATAATGATCAAAATCTGCTTGATCTTCGCCTCTGATCTTTTCTTCTTCTTGCAATGAGCACCTAGCTTCGTCATTCCCTTGCAAAGGGAATTCTTCTCCATCGCTATTTAAAAAGGCAAGATTTGCATCCTCCAGCCTATAGGCGGCATCTTCAGTAGAGTCATCTACTGGACCTTCCAGGTACAATGGGTGTGGAACTTGATCATGTTGCTTCTTTGCTTCCCTTGGCAATATCTGCAATGGTGGTTTCCTATACTGAGGATTGTATCCTCTGTTTGGAGCATTCTGAAAATTTCTGAAGGTTGAATTCTTGGCCTCCAGTTCCAACTTGACCATTTTCTTAATTAATTTGCTCATTTCTTCCATTTTGTCTGAGTCTCTGTCCTGAATAGAAGTAGACACCTCTTCCTTGCCCCTTCTTCTGCTGTCTTGTTCTGATCTTCCTTTTGACTTTCCAGTGGAGGAAAATTTTGCCTCCAACTCTAGTGCATCTGCCTGAGCATCATCCAGAGTATCAGGATTTCTTTCTCTGAGGGAGAAACCAAATTCTAAATCAAAGGCTGCTACAAAAACTACTTTAGCAACAGTTTGATGGGGTTTCATATCAACAGGGAGACTCAGGTACAATTTATTGAATCTCTTGATAAATTCTGACACTCCCTCATTGTGTCTTTTCTTTAGTGCGTTAAACTCAATAAGACAATTTCCGTGATCTTTCTTTTCTCCCCATTTCCTGAGAAAAGTGTCTTCCATGTTATCCCAAGTGGTAATAGAACGGTCGGCCAACGTCTTGAACCATTTTCGAGCTTCACCGTCAAGAGACTGCACAAATAGTCTTAAGACCACATCTAAATGTTCAACATTAAAATTCTCTGCAAAGGAGCAGAAAGTCTCGAGGTGTTTTTGAGCATCGATTTCATTTTCTCCATTGAATCTGGGCAAGACCTTCAGATAATCCTGGGGCATATCATTTAGCACTTGGGGTAATGCCAGGGGTGCATATTTATTCATCAAGAAGGCTGGGACATTAGCCATTGGAGGAGGTGGAGGTGGTACGATAGTTTGATGAGTCAGAGGAGGAAGAGTAGGAAGTGGAGTATGAACAATAATAGGAATATACTCAACTGTAGCTTGAGGGGTTGAGGGAAACAAAGGTCTATTAAAAGCAGATACTTCGGTTACTTCCTTGACCTCTTAAACCTCAGGAGTAGGATGAAGACTGTTTTTATTTCTGATACCCTCTCTGGGTGGATTGTCTGAGTAATAATAATCAGTATCTCCTACAGTGGAGTCTGGAATTTGAAACTGAGAATCTTGAGAGGAGAAGGAAGGAAAATATTCTATAGGCACTTCAGGAATTTGGGAACGAGCTGATTTCCTTTCCCTCCAATTTCTTCTACGTATAATCTGTTCAGGGTCAAATACTGAAGGTGACTTTGGTTTAGACGAATTTAACCTCAGGTGTGGCTTACGGGGAGCCAGGACTGCAAATAGATATATCAAATAACAAATGTGGAGTCGCCAAGGTGAGGGATATACAACTCTCAACTCTCTGTGCTCACCTTATTTAGAGAGTGAATATGATTTTGTCGAGGCCCAGGGATTCTGATTTTCTTAAATTCGTCCCCGGCAGTGGCGCCAGAAAGATGTTGTAGCTCCTAGAGACAGCCTAGAGTTGTGATAGACCAGTGCTTAGGACATCTTAGCATAGCAAGGAGCATATAGTATAATGTATGAAGTTGTCAGCTTCAGCTCACTTGCTATCTTCTATAAACAGGGAAATGAAATAGAATTGGACCAAACTCTCAGAAACTGACACGGGAAAAGGGATACTGCAGAGGCAAGAGGCAGAACTCCTAATACAAAAGAAACAGAAAATTCATAGACATTTTACTGTAAAGCGGGCCGATTCAGAGATACCTCGCAGACATAATATTATCAGAAGGTGTATGCAGTGAAATAAATAATGAGAGGATATTAGTTAACATTGAGCTGATACCCAGATATGCAATACTACCATGCATGGGCTTACCAATCTAAGAATCCATACATGATAATATAATTTTAAACGCACCCTCCCAAAGCAACTAATACAGCAGAAGTATGGTTAGCTGAATAATGGAACAGAATATCGTGCATGAGCCATATTTAAAGTGCTTGACTGATCTAAGTATGGGCATCAACTAGGATGAATCCTTACCAGCAATCAGTGAGCCACTCGCATTCCAAAACATGATACAGGAAAGATGGATGAGATGGAATGATATATTAAATTACACATAAAAGAGTCACAGACTGTGAAATACCAAAGACCAGAATCCTCTTTGACAGATAGAACTCCTCCTCACTGAGTCCCTATGGGCTCTTAGCCTTCATACAAAGTTCTACAAAATGTATACACAATGCCTTTCACTGCATAATTTCTGATAAAAATTTGGAACCCCTACAAAGCGTTTCTTCATGGTTTTTATAAGAGTAACTAAAACCTAACAAAAGAGGTAGGTGATGAACATTTAATTTGCATAATGAAAACAAAATGGCGGAAACATTTGCGCCCATACTGCTAAATGACTGCACTGTGCTGTTCGTACTCTGTGGCTTGTTAACCGGAATAAATGCTGTGGGTGAAAGTTTCTTCAGGAGCACGATACAGGGATATCCATGCTAACATTCTGTCCTTTCCTGAAAGAAAACTCAGCTGAGATAAAACCTGGAGGATATTGTTTCTTGTACGTTGTACCCTCTGCCTTCTAAATCTTGAATTAAGATTGAAGATCTTCGATATTGGACACTGAATTCTTGGATCTTCCACTGATACTCTTTGCCGCAACATTAATGTCTTCATCTGCAAAAGTTTGCGCTTTGAATAACTCCAGAGGGTTTAGCAGTTTTTCTACCCTATTTTATTAATGCAAACGGTGTCGTAACAGCCTCCCAGATCTTTTCTTCATAAATTCTGCCTCAGGATTATTGTCCTTTGACGTGCTTGTGGCCTCTGAAATGGAGGCTGTAATTTATGATAAATCTCCACCGTTGCGAACCTGCAAAACCCATGAATTTGTTAAAGAAAAAAGCATGCGCGGAAGGGTGAACACAATGAGGATCATGATGAGACAACGCGGCATGGTAGGGCGGTCGAGAAATGCAGAGCAATGGTGGGAAGTGCAGCGTGACGGAGGAAGGTGACAATGGAGAAGATTGGCGGAAAGCGATCACGATCGTGGAAATACATAAGAAATGAAGAAATGAACCAATATAGGTCTGGGTGGCGAATAACACGTGGGAAAGATTGAGGGACAGGTGGTACGACACCGAGACAGCGGGAACGGATGACGTGGAATGCTGACTGGGGGAGCCGGTCAAAGACGGAAATAGTAAAATCTCGACCGTCCAATCTCAGGAGGAGATCGACGGTTGGAAGAGCGCCGGAGACAATAGACAGTGGACTGGGGGCGCTTTTGGCTTGGGTTAATGTTCGTGCGGATTCGGAGCGCGATGGCCGTCGGATGGAGGCTCCCAGATCTGACGGCGGTGATGAATATCGCTGCGTGTCTTCGTCCGAAAGATAATGCGCGATGGGGTGGTGGTTTTGGAATAGTGGCGGAGCCACGTGTTGCGCAACGTATGGCATCGCTGCGATTTGAGGAATACCGCCTGCCCTGGATAAGCAGTGCGATAAATACTACCGGTTTTATAAAGCGTTTTTGAGCGCGGGGACCACCGGGATAGATGGGCTGTGGACCGTCGGCTTTATGATTTGATCGGATGGTTGGTAGGTGGGTTATCTGTACGACAGAGATAAATGATCGTCGTCCGATCTGCACAGATCGACGGCTCAGAGAACGCCCGATATTCGTTTGATAAGAGCCTATAGAGCTTAGCACTCGGTCGAGCGCCTGGGTTATATGGAGCGAGAACCTGAGGGGCTCAAGGTCTAAAGGGGCTGGGCCTTTTTATATTTTCGGATCTGAGTTTGCGGCCTTTTTTATGTAATTTCAAGGCCGAGAGAAAGCAACGATAGGTGGATACTGAGTTTTTCAGGCCCAAACATGGACTTTTAAGGCTAAAGGAGAGGATTTCGAATGGTTTTGTAATTTTTGACAAAATTTTAGAAAAGGGGGGATAATATGATCGACACTACCTATATGATTACTTGCACTAGATGCATTGATTTTAGTGTAGGTGATGATTCCTAACACTATTTGATTGCTTGCACTGGATGTGTTGATTTCAATTTAGACGTTGATTTATAATTATATTTGATTTCTTGCACTAGATGAATTGCTTTCAATGTAGATTATTCCTAATACTATTTGATTGTTTGTGTTAAATGCATTGATTTCAGTGTAGATGGCGATTTCTAATCCTATTTGATTGCTTTGAGTAAATGCATTGATTTCAGTGTAGATTTTGGTTTCTAATCTTATTTGATTGATTGCATTAGGTGCATTGATTTCAATGTAGAAGTTATTTTCTAATCTTATTTGATTGCTTGCATTAAATGCATTGATTTCAATGTATATGTTGATTTACAATTTGATGTAATTGGATATATGACGATACATTAATATTAAAGTGATTGGATTAACAATATGCATTGATTTTAGTGTAAGCACAAAAAGTTATTAACAATGTAGATTGATTTTTGTGTTATAGTAATTTAAGCTATTAATATTGGAGAGCAAGAGAGACAAAGTATCATGTTTACTACAACAGATCGAGCTAAAGATTTAAATGGTTTACGATTTAAATTTTCTTTTTCATATAATCGATATGAAAAGATAACAAAACTAACAAGGGAGGAAATAAGAATAGTAGAAGAAAATAGTTTGAGATTGATTGTAACATGAGTACGTTATTATTATTCACATTTTCTATCTTTCAACATTATTATTGTCACTTTTCATTTAAAAAAAATATTTCATCATTTTTCATCATTATAGTTATTAACAATAATTATCATCTCAACGAACTGAGGTAACTAAGTAAATTTAAAATTAAAATGACCAAGTTAATCTCAGAAATATTTAGCATATTTAAAATTATTATATTAATATTTGATATATTTACATATTACTGATAAAATTAATCATATCTTTGATAGATTTTCCTTGGCAGCACACGACTGAAACGAGCCTAGATCCATCTTACATCTCAAAAATATACAAAAATTTTAATAATCTGAAAAATGTGACGTTGATGCCTCCGAATGGAACCAGCCTAGATCCATCTAACTCTGGATCTATCATGCGCCGAGAGGGATCAAATCTCTCGAGGTGCAAACCTTTCCTCAAGTTTTGCACTCAAAAAATAGGTTTGCACCTCGAGAGATTTATCCCTCTCGACATGATAGATCCGAGTTAGATGGATCTTAAGCTGATACATAATACAATTTATATCTTAATGTTAAATGTTACTCTACACAGAATACATGGTTAAGGGTTCATGCCACATTTCTTAACCTTAATCAATTGAAAAAAAAAACTCTTAGTCTGCTCAATCTTGGGTATCAACCCTTTTATTGAAAGAGAATTGGAAGCCAGAAATTGAAGATAAATTACACCTAAAATATATAATATATATGAACTACATGGAAATTTGAAACTAACATAACATGTGAATCTTGGTAGCCTAAGAGAAGTATTTTTTATAAAGGGATTTTTAAATGCTACATCGATAATGTGTAATCATAAATACGGAGAAGCTTGAGGATTGCACCACTATGTTATTGACAGTGATATATATATATATATATATATATATATATATATATATATATATATATATATATATATATATATATATATATATATATATATATAATTTTGATTTGAATTTGTTTGAAGTTATTTAAAAAAATATAAAAAATATAAAAATAAATAAAATAAAATGAGTGGTATGTTACAAATATCTTTCTTGATTTCAAAGTGTCTCCCAAACATACAGGTACCAAGTATCGATTGCTTGAAGGAAGACTATAATTTATTTCTCACATATGCGCTTGTACAATTTTATATCACACAATTATAGATACATCTATTTCATTAGCACTACTCCAAAACCTCTTCCAAAATGTCTCATACGCATACAAAAACCATTCTATAAAATAAAACCCTACTAAAATGAGTGCAATAAATATTTTTTTTTATTAAAAAGATATAATTTTCCACACCCTTAATAAGAAAAAAATGAAATAAATATTATTACAATTCCCTAACAATAGCACTGTTGATTTCTATCCCTACAACTGATTTTATTTTGTTAATATATAACTAACACCATGTTTTAGTGGCTACGCAGGCCCCAAAATTAGGATCATTTTAAAATTTTGGAGAATCCACCATGCTAGAGTTTTTACCTTATTCTATCACATCCTATGTAATTTCATCCTTTATTGCATCTCCAAGTTCTTATCGGACTTAATAAAATCTCAAGCTACAATGTCTAACTTACCTTTTTCTTCTAGTTCGCTACTCGCACTAGGAGACCTTAGCCTAAGCCTTAATGATGCAACTTACGACCACCCTCTTCTCAATCACATTTGACCCTCACTCTACATTATATTATATTCATAGTCACATAGTCACATTGTCACACTATAAGAAATAAGTAATCTCACAATCCCTTTTAGCATGTGACATTGTGACCTCGATCTTGGCATGACTTGCGACCACGCTGATTTTCACCTTATGAGAACACCTTAGGTAGGTGGCATGTGACCCTCTCCATTGGCACCCTCTAGGTGTGACCTCCCTCCTGACATGTGCGATTTATTTTATAAAAACTCCCCCCTCCATCCTCCACTTCATTCTTACACGTGAAGATTAGCGGTGCACCTTTGAAGTTAGAAACCTTGTGACCACCAGGCAGGTTCCTTTTAGATTGCGTCACAATCATTATTTCCTTTAATTTTTTCCTCCTGACCATGATCCTCTTACTTGACTCTATATCTTCTCCCAGAAGTATTTCGGTTTCTCCCAACCTGTAGTCCCACCTTGCTCCTCAACTTTTTTCCCAATTAGTTTGCACTCTACACTGCTCTACCACCTTAATGAAAATCCCACTTAGTTTTATGTCCCCGTGTCCCTCCTTTGTTTAACCCATTTTCCTCTAATTTCCTACTATACATCTTCTCACCTACCTTATCCCTTGAGCAGAGCACCCAGAAATCACCTCTAATTAATATATTCCTCGATGCATCGATCCAAAACCCTCGCTTGGACATGCAATATGGTTCCCTTTGAATAGTTAATTCTAATTCCAAGAGTTTGGAGTTAGTGTATGGGTGAAAATCCTTGCAAGACCACCCTAATCATCCAATGCAATTTAAACAAAATCACAATGCTTTCAACCCCTTGTCACATATGCAACCAGTTTTGGGACAAGCCATCATCCCTTGTGACCATCGATCGAATAACAATGCAGGATCACACCATCATGATATATAATTGCATAGTCTCAAATCAAAAGGTGAGAAATTTTTTGACCATTTCATGCAACAATACCTGATCAATGTTTCCTTTCCATGATCACATATTCATAGGTCACACGCAAGAAAGCCAACATAATTTGTGACTTATGACTAAACTTGTCCCTAAGCTCATTTAGATTAATACTTAGTCACATAATCACATCAATGCACTCTTCAGAGCCAAACACCCTTGAAACTTGTGATTGTGTGACCTACAAAAACTATGACTACTCCTATCTGAGGCTTTCATTAGGGGAATTTTGAGGTCTAAAATGGGCCTCCTAAGGAAAATGTAAAATCAAATTCACTTTATGAGAACCAATCACATTTTAGGGGATGACATCATCCCTAATGGTTGAGGTGGCATTGCTTGAGTTAAAGGTACTTACTTGTCATATTCTCAATGGTGGATAAAAGCTCATGGTTAACCATGGTAGTGCTCTAAGTACTTTTAAAGTCAAAGTAAAGTACTCATAATAAATGTCATTTCACACTTTTTGAATAAAAATATATTATCGCTATTTCAAAATCATATTTCTTAAAAGAAGCAAGAAACAATGCATATCCCTATAGATTTATTATATTATATTATATTATATTATATTATTTTTATATAGTATATTAATTACATGTTCTTATACAATTTAATTAATATAAATTTTAATTAATAGCATATAATATAATTAAGAATTTATAAATTTATATTTATATTTTATTATAAGTTATTTAAGTACAAAGGACAAATGCATTAATTGTTAAATGATAATGACCTTTTCTTGAAAAACTCATTCTTATTTATAGTCACATCAATACAATTTTTTTATTAATTTTATTTTGGTACAAATTTTGAATTGAATTTAACTATGGTTACATGGATTATGGTGCAAAAAGTGAATTTCAAATTCATAAATATTATTTTATTGGTTTAGCTATTATTTTATTATTTCCTTGGGAGGCCTATTTTAGACCTCAAAATTCCCTTAATGATGTGACCTGTCTTACTATTTCAGAGTGCGACCATTTCCCACGATAAAAAATGTGACCAAGTGACCCTTTCATTTTGTTCCTGTGAGATTTTATCTATGTTTAGTGCTTTTTATTCATGTTAACTTCGTTATCTTGGGATAACATCTTTGAAATGTGAGGTGACATTCATTTAGATTGCATGACTATTTCATCCTTCTCTGTAGAGATGGCACTTCCGGTGGGCAAGAGTTCTTGCAAGGTTTTAGGAAGGAGTTCATCTAGAGAAGAGATAAAAATAGAAGGATTCATATATAGCCCACATACTTTACCAATTTATATGGACACTGCCTACAATATTAATATGAAAACAAGGTTGACTTGGTGGGAGATCTACCCTAAGTTTTCTAATTATGAAATCCCTAGGGACAGGGAGGATTTCAGAGTATATATCAATATTAAAATATCCTGCTTGCATAAGTTAGATGCACACGCACTGGTATTCCCATCTGGAAGAACCATTGATTGGATATTGCATTGTATAGATGAGAGTCATTGGGAAATCAAGAGGCATATGGAGAGGTTTTGGAATCTTTCATTGTTATTGATATTGCATAGTATTACAAGATTCTTGAACAAGGACACTCTTTCAACGCTAGAGGGATGACATATCGCATTGAAGCTTCCAAGGATATGAAAGACATATTGAAATAATGGTTGCAAGAACCTCCCAAGTTTAGGGTTAAAGCAGTTCATATATATAAGACAAAAGGCGTAAGAAAAGTGTATCAGTTAATGGCTGCTATGATTAAAAATTTGCAATAAAGTGAAGATATAGATACCTTCCTTGCAGCATGGTTACATTTAATGCACACATTTTCAACGAAAGGAAATATATTTAATTGGGAGAGTATCCTAGCATGAACACTTAAAAAAAATATTCAAGTGGCTAAGAAACTAGAGAAAGCTAAGTCATCAGAACTTCGCATCGCCTTTTATCTTATGGATGTAGTTTATCAAGGTGTAAATTCAAAGGTTGGAGTTTGAAATGGACCCCAGAAGTATCAGATCCAATGCATATTTACCATAAGTGCTTCTCGAACCCAGGTTACTAGACTTCATTTGAAAATATTGCTGAATCTTTTATTTCTCTATTATATCGGGTACTATTTGGTCATGGCCCTCGTTGTATGTCAGAGCGAGCACAAAATACCCTGATCAAGGTGGAAAATTGGTTGCCTATTATGGAAGACATATATATCAAAGTTTTGGGTGCATACACGCCTCCTCACACACTATTGACCATAGTGACAAATAGAGTGATCTTCGAAGAAGTGTGTTACCAATTGGGCATTGGATTATCCAAAGCATTGGAAAATTCTAAAATGGGACCATGGCATGCATTCTATTTAACAATTAGAGCTTACTCTCTTGAAAATTTCAAAGAAGTTAAAGCAGAAGCTAAGGAAATAAATAGTTTATTTTTTGTTGGTTTGAGCCTTTGAAAGTATGATACCATGGTTATTGCAACATCACATTGCAAAGTGGTAAGTTTTGGATGGTATTATAGAAATTATATAGGGGATGAAGAAGATAAAGCCAAAATATTATATAATTTTTCTAGGGCATCAGGTCCTAATGAGCACTAGGAAGAAGAAGAAGAATAAAAATCAGATGATAAGGATAGAAAAGATAGGAGTCTTCAGTATTGGAACATTGATTAAAAGGAAGAAAGAGCCATCAAACAATATTGAGAATAAAAAGAAGCAGAATGGTGACCAGCAAGGAGAAACTGATCCAGAAAAATACAAATGAGAAGAAAATCTAGAGCATCAACAAAGATAAAGTGATGAAGAAAGGAACCTAGAAAAAAGGAATTCAACCATATCATGAAGAAAACAACAAATGAAGATGAAAAAGGGAGAATATCAGCAAAAGAAAATAGATGAAGATAGAATGATACAAGAGGAAGAACTTCTAAATAAGCAACAAGAGGAAGAAAATACAAGAAATATGAAAGTGGAGGAGCAACTTAGGAAAAGTGACAAAGATTGAAGGGAACATAAAGCTAAATAAGATGAGCAGACAATGAGAAAGAAACAAGAATAAGAAGAAAAAATAAGGAAAGTCGAAGAAGAAAAAAATAGAAAGAAAAAGTGGAGGCCAAGAGACAACAAGAAACTTTTGCGAAGAAAATTTAACAATATCTACTGAGTGATAAGCATAGAAAAATAATATGTGATGCGTAGGTACAAGGGTCTGAGATGCAGGTATATTTTCCCTTGTTGGACATTCCTCCTTGCACTCGAACCACTGGTGGAATCTTCCATTACGAGAGCTAGGCATCCTAGACGAATAATAAGAGGAAGTGTTGGACATCAGAAGGCTTAATTTCAATCAAATTCAATGAAATATAATACAGGATAGGTGGAGAAGTTATGAAAAGAACACGACTAAGCCCATATTTGTGGTCATGGGGAGAGAGATTGGAATAAACACCGCCGTGGTTGCATTAGATGAAACTGTATTTGTCACTTCCATAGAATTAAATATGAATAAAATAAAGACGTGAGTTGTCGATCTACAAGCTAAGCTTGTTTCCTTTGAACAAAGAGTTTCACAAGTAAAAAATGAGAACCAATCCTTGCGCATGACTCCTTTAAGCAACAAAGAATTACAAGAATTTATTCAAGAGGAGGTGGCAACATCAGAAGATTATATGGCCCTATTCTATCAAGAGATGATGAATTTGCATCAGGCTACAACAACATTCCCAACCTTACAGGTTGAACTTAAAGATAAAGAAGCCACATTCAAACAGGCCACAACAGCTATCAATGATATACATCAATGAACCACTGAATATTCAGATCCGCTAAGAACTCTCCCAAGAAAGTACCAGATAACTGTGGAAAATGATAACTTTCAAATTAGCATTTAGGTCCATTCACGTGACAAGTTAACAAAATACTTCGAATAAGTTTTAGGCTCATATAGGAATTTGTTGATTGGGCTAGAATCTATGATCGAGGTGCACAAAGTTCCTTCTATCAGATCGTTCAGTGAATTAAAGCCACAAGCAAAGATTCTACAAGAAATCCAGGCATTCCTCGGTCCTTTTAACCAAGTTTCTAACATGGAAAAATTATAGGTTGAAAAGGAAACAATTACCCAATATGTTGTGGAGATTGTAAGGATATATACCAAGCTCATGACCCCATCTAATCATATTTAAGTAAATAAGAACACTTTGTTACCAGATGCCCTAGAATGTTTTCATGATACATGGAGATGAGTAAAAGCATAAGGTTATCAATGTTGCAAAGGAATACAAGCTTTAGAAGATGTATCTTGTAAAATAATTGCATCTAGATTTCCCATATATGTCTATAACTAGATTGGTAGAATAAGATAATTTTTTTCTTCCATGTAATAATATAGTGGTAAAGAGTCTCATGGGAATGTGAAATGTCATGAGGTACTCAAAAGTCATAAGGGTAGATGAGAAGTCGACCATTTTATATAAATATGTCCTCATGACACAATGTAAAGGGCTTTCAATTTTGGACTCTTTTGTGCATATTGTTTTAGAACTAATAGATATTTTCGATAAATGAAAAAAGTTATTTTACATTTCCACTCATGGATTGGATGGAATTCTCATTTGATGGTGTTAATGAGCTTTGATGTGCTTTAATGTGCAATTCTCTCATGTGTCACTAAGCGTTATGAGATTTATCTTGCAGTGAATGAATGGTACGTGACGTGTTTACTTTATGTTTATGTCAATAAAATATTTTATCGGTTTGAGAATTATATCATTTTGGGATTGTGCATTTATATTTTCATGGTTATTAATCATGAACTTATTCATGATTGATAAACTAATATTTGTAGCAAGAATGTGTTTGATTTTAAGCTTTGCTAACATTGTTTCCCTTAAGATTCATGTCTTAAATATATTACGTTGTTGTTACTCACAATATCTCACATGTTGATTTTCCATGCGTTGCTTACATGTGTTTGTTAAAGCTTTATTTGTTCTCTGACGTTATTGCTTATTTTGTCCAAAGTGAATCTCAACCAACCTGATGGTTATCAGGCCTACGTACCAGATGGGACTCCTATCCCAGATGGTGTAGAGTCTAATTTGGATTCTGCACTAGAGAGACCCCACTTATTTTTTGTGGTACATTCCAACCCGCCAATAAACCACTTATACATAGACTCTTTATTTTCGGTATATCATGAATTTGTTATATTTTGAGATGATTACTATGTTGGAACAAGATCAACTTTTCCTTTTGACTTATGATGAACCCATGACACCCACAAATATTTTATTCCATATCTTACAATTTTATCGCATTCCTCATCGTATTAAATACAAAAAAACAAACTTTTACCTCTTCGGTCTTTGTTCCCTTGGTGGTGCTCAAAGGAAAACAAAATTTATTCCAATTTGGAAGAACAATATAAAGAATAATCCAAACTTATGTGAGTGTGACAGAAGCCCCACTTGTCATTTAACTTAGTTAACCTGTTTTTTTAAGAATTCTTTAATGTATTGTTTATGACATAATGGCTCCTCAACCCTAACATCATGCGTAAAGTATTGGCAGAAATTAATATATCAATGTTTCAATTGTAGAGATTGAATTATTTTAGTTACCTGAAGTAGAATTATGAAAGCCTCTTTTATTGGTAAATCTAAACCTAAAGTACATTGATATACAATATTTCAAATTGAACTATAATTCTTTAATTTTATTGTGGTCTAGAACTAATTTATTTTATAAAATGTTGATATTTTTAAATGTACTATACTAATATTACGTAAGTTCAATCTATATCTTTTTATTTTTATCCAAAATCTCCATTATTCTTTGAATCAAAATAAAGCCTAAATAATATTTTCTTTTAGGTTACATTTTTAGGTTGATAGAAACATTACAAGGTACCATTCAACATTGTTACTTGTACTATAAATGTGATGAGTGAGAAATGTTATCTTACCTAAGGAGTAGGGGTTGTGTGGACTTATGAACCCCTCCCCCCCTACACATCGCAAGTTGGATGGTAGAATAAAAATTGACATTTCATCAACCCCATCTAATGAGGGACCCATCATCAATCATATACATTATAAAACAATTATTTTTCATTATAGCATGTGGAATTAATTTCAAGAATATTGGTTATGATACTTTGTGTTACCTATTGACTGCAATTGTAGCTTCCATAGAGCCTTCTTGTCCACTTTAAGGAAGGACACAATAAAATTAGATAGAAATATGTTTACTAGAGTTACAGGTTTCTAGGTATTTTTTTGTGTTTTTTTAGTTCCCACCATAATTTAAGTAAGTTTTTGGATAGAAATCATATGTAAATAAATATACTTATACGGGGTTACTTCCCACCATTATTTATGTAGGGGTAAAATTGTAAATATGTACATCTCAATTTATTAGTTCTTGCCAAATCAAGGCTATACCATTGGATTTGCATATTACCACTATAATTTTAACATTAACTAGTACAAATAATAATATTTTATTTTTTGTAAAAAATCTTTCGGTAATAATCACATGCAATGGAACATAGTCCTGATGATGAACCACACTGGTTTTTTCAAAACGCGTCGACTATGTTCCATGGCATGTGATTATTACCAAAAATTTTTTTACAAATTTTATTATGGATCACAGAAACATAGATTCCAAAAAAAAATATATTTTATATAATGTCTTCTAAAACATAATCTCTAACTTGAGTGAGAGACACTAAATTACCTTTTTTAATAAATCTTTCATTTTACATTTAAATATATATACATTAAAAATAAATAAAAATTAACCTCTTCTAGATGCCGGAAGGATATGCTACTTCAAAGATATCTTATTATACATGACCAAACAAGTTCTATTGTAATGAGTTTATGGTATATATATTAAAGTTTTTGGAAATTATTATATTAAATTAATTATTTTGAAAATAAAAAATCATTTTTTGAATTTTTAAAATTAATTTTTTTTATTTCTATTTCTCAATACATAAGAAGTGACCAAGGTTTTAATTATAATGGAAATAACATAAGAAGTGACCAAGGTTTTAGTTATAATGGTTAGAAAAATAAAATTATTTATAAAAAATAAAATTTAAAGAAAACCCCCATTAGGGGAGGATGCTAGCCTGTAGGCTAGGAGGCGACCTACCTTTAGAGATGTTGGGCTGGCCTACCTTCTTCTTTTTTTCTTTTTTTTCCCACCCTTGGTGAAAACGACATATTAGGAATGACGGTTTGGAACTCGTTTTCCCCTACCTGCCCTGTCCTTGACTCAACTAATCAGAAGAAAGTGACCATGGAGTGAGTAGTCCTTCCTTGTCCTCCTCTCTCTATTGGCGGCTTGTCTTTCACAACATAGCTTTGTAATAGCTTGGTGGGCATTCGATCGACAGCATCCACCAAAAACATCCGAACGAATCTGTAGAAGCCAAGTATCCTAAAAATACTATTAGCTTTGCAGCCTAAAGGGTATCATCTTAATCTGAAACAGCGGTGGCGACCCCACCACTCACTGCTCTCATCATTAATAGGCAACGTATGTAACTTCTGTGATGGAGAGCTTCCTTTTTATTGGTATCCCGCGTAGCAGTAGTGAGCAACTCATTTACGGGCGGAGCCGACGAACAAAGGGGGGGCCCTGAAATCATAGTAGGGGTGTACTCTTTTACAGATGGTTTCTTTTTCTACCATCAGGTAGAGATCGCGGAAAAAGACAAACTTAAGACTACTTTAATAACAGATTGGGGCGGAATGAAAGGTAAGTTGTTAATATGTGTATAATAGTCCCCTATAATAAGTTCAAGCTGGACCCTACTATTAATTAAAGCTTCGGTTTATATTCCCTCTGGTTGTATTATGCATTGATAGAATCACTCCCAGATAGTAGTCTACCTGAGCCAAGCGATGACCGGTGGTACCACACCATATATATATATATAATTCGCTTTTATTTGTTCCCAAGCTGCATACCAACTTCCCTTACTATTCTTAATTGGTGGTAGGTTCCCCCTCTCGATTATTATGTGAGCTTATTCTATTACGTATCTAATAATATGACCAACGGCTAGTGAACCGCCCATATTCTTTGCAAGGCTAGTTAGTGAAGTTCCGATCGATGCTTTATTTACTAAACACGCCGGTAACAAGAGAGTGTCGTGATGACCCCATCAATGCAGAAATAAAAAGAGCAAGCATGGGATGCATGGGTGACCTGATCTACCCCTTGAAATACATACTTGGGGATGCAACCTGCTTAAAGGACTACTATTAATGAGCTACTGGTATGGGAAGTGACTGATCAGATCATAAACTTTGTTCTATCAGATAGGAGGAGTGAGAAATGCCCGACCAATCCAAATATTTATTCCATTGATTTAGTGGGGAGTAAGCCCGGCATTAGATAAGCCCAGATAAGGGGATGATTAACCAGCCTTTAGATTAAGTTGGAGATTCAAACGTCAGTCTACGATTCGAACCACATGTGGACGGGCCCAATCCGGGGCATCAATAGAGTACTTTGGAAACATAGAAGGAAGAACCTACACTGGACGGATGGATGAACATCGATGGATCACCCACTGGGACCCCAGCCGGATCAATCACCCATACCGGAGCCTTCAGCCGAATGGCATACCTTTCTGTAGGAACAAGGGGACCAAAAAAAGTAAGCATAAGACGAAACCGGGTACCAATACCTCCCGTCTGTGATAACCCTTTTCCAAAAACCCCATACAGTGAGACCTTTTGAGTCGCAACTCAGCGCATGCAACACCTACCTATAAGGAAGATGGGAGAGTTTACTCGCCGCAAACATCTAAAATCTATGATGGAAAAGTTGCTGCTATAGTACAATAGGGTATGATAGAAATATAGAATGGAAAAAACCCTGATGATGTAGCTTGTGGTCTATGCCTCCTTGTTGATCTCCTTCATTCCCTCCTGGATCTGAGGCTAATACTACATCCCCAACAGCCTGGGCAGTGAACGACAGGCCCTGCCTCTGCCCATGCGGGATTCACTTCAACGGGTGGATCTGGGTAGCTCCCGAAACTAGTGCTGCTTAGATTCGATCAACTGGATAAACGACTGAACGAACCTGGATATCAGACAGAGGCAGAAAAAAGGCTCTCTCTTCTAAGCAGTCCGGATCCAGCTTTGGGGATCTCGTCCATTCCTCCCACTAAACCAATTGTATCTATCGGTGATCGACTCGAGGGTAAGAAAGAGCTCTATCAAGTCGATCGATTCAAAGGCTTTTAAGTTCATTATCTCCTTCCACGCAATAAATGTCTCTTCCTCTTTCAGAGGAGATAGGACTTATGTACATCCCTTCACTATCCTCCCAAAACATTTTGGTGCATCTTCTTCCCCCATCATTCTAGTCTACCCCCCGAACTTTACCCCAAGTGCATGTTCACCCATACGACCACCCTATATGACATCCCCCAACAACCCCTTGTCCTCCTCACCTCACCCCATCATATTATCACATGTTCTGGGACTCAGATATCTTACAGGTTACATGGGTCATGAACACCAACAGAGCAACAAATGAGGGTTTTCAGGCAGAGTTTCTAAATAATGGCATTCATCCATTAGTCCAATATATCACTGATCTATTTCACCATGTGGTTTGCTTAGGATTCCCACCTACATGGTCCCACTATACTATCCACTTTATCCACAAATCGGGGTCTAGTGCTGATCTGAATCACTATCGGACTATCATGGTGGGTAACACTTTATCCAAACTATATGCTACTACCCTCCATTGGATACTATCAAAGAGAATTTATGAGGGACTTCTTCAGGCCAAGGTCTAGGCAGGCTTCGTACCATTATACCAGACCATCGACCATATTCTCACCCTCAGAGCCATCATAGAGGAGGTGAGACACTGCTCCTCGAAAGTTTTCTACTCTTTATGGAATAAGGCCCACCCAGAGACGGAGAACAGGCTCGGCAAGCTTCGGTTCGATTCCGAACGTCTTCTATTAAGGAAATAAGTGTCCTTCTCTAGTTACTTTATGAAATGATACGAGGTTTGTTCTTTCCCTCCTCTTGCCTCTGCCTCTTCCATTCAATAACTGCCTTCATCGAAATCGTTCATATCCGTTCATCGCTATAAGAGCCCCTCCCCCGAATAAGTGGAGGTGGCCAAATATTGAGTGAGTGCAGCTGTGGGTGGGTGCGAAGGCGCGAGTGTGGGACCTTATGGATGGCGGACGGTTCCGGAGGGGGGACTCCTTTCCTTATAGCAGCTAATCCTTCCCCTGTAAATATAAAGATCAATATAGCAATATGAATATATATGAATATGGATGATCGAAGGCCAAGGAAATAAGCAAGCCATAACTCCATACCCCATATTAGACCCTTAAAGCAGGGAGCTTCGTAAGCAAGCACATAAATGCAGCCGAAATGGTTTCCAAAAATAAAAAGGACCGGGAGGATAAGCTCAAGGGTAGGGGCTTGACTAAAGGCCGCCATCGGGCTCACTTAATCCTTATGGTGAGGGTGAGCTGCCCAGGGTGAGGGTGAGCTGCCGAACTCTCGACTAAGGCTGCCATAGGGAGTGGGGACGAACTCTCGACTACAAGGCCGCCATCGACTCACTATTCATATGGTGAGGGAGAGGCTCTTACCTGTCGGGAAGGGACATTACTTGAAAAGTACATGACATGGACTGGGCACATAGCAGCAACAAAGGGGACACTCAGTATAGGTCGGTTGGTTAGGTCGGTTGGTATCTCCTAAGCAAATAGGATAGTACAGATCTTACCTAATCTTACCTATCTTATCTTACCTACCTTACCTACCGATCTTATCTTATCTTACCTCTATTACCTATCTGATCTACTCTTACCTACGATCTCGGGAACTGATCTCGTTTACCAAGAACTTATCTTGGGAATGGAAGGTGATCCTGACCTTATCTATCTTCCCGAACTCGCTATGCTCAGGGAAGGCAAGTGATTTGATTCAAAATTTTCTTTCTTTCTGATCGTGTATGTGTTTGCCCTTTCGAAGCATACTTCCCCTCGACCTCCTACCCTACCGTTCTTGACTCACATCTATCTCCCTTATGACTCACATCCATTCTAGCTCCCCTCCATCAACAACTGTACCGTATCCGGGCCTAGCCCCGGGCTGTAAGTCTATAACTGTCATAAATTAAGGATACTATAAATGACATATATAAAAGCTAATAAGGAAATTGGGTGGATAATAAGGGTGTACTACGGGTGATACGTGTTGGGGAGTACTACTAGGAAGGGTAAGGTTGGCCGGTTTCATCCTGTCCCGATAATAGAATGTATAGTTAAGAGAAGGTATAGTGTAGTAGCCAGTAAGGGATTATTAATGAAAGTGGTATAGGTAGAAGGAAGGTGCTAGGTCTTCAGGTGAGAACTATGAGGTTCAGGCATTTATGTGAAAGGTCTGTCTATTCCTTCCTTGCAGTGGGTTCTTCTAATTAATTAAGAGTATTAGGCTCCTCTTAAATCCAAGTCGGTTATACGGGAAGAATAGGCACGGAGTGGTACCCTACCCAAATTCCTAAAGTGTAATGTAAGGCTCTGGTGAATGCAGTATCGAAGCCCGTGCATCTCTATGTGAAGCCCTTCCATTCAATGCTGTAAGTTTGGGGCATCAGTAAGTTGGATGCTAGCCTCGGAAACTATATAAGAAGTAGTCGGAGGGTTTTCCAGCAGAGTTAGATCCGCTTGTTGATCTGCTACCTGCACCAGATCCCATGGTTACTCCTCTACTGCCTACTCTTGATTCGCTAGCTCTAACACCGCAAACTACAGATCCGATGGTCTTTCTACAGCCAGCTTCTGAACGGCCATGGCCAGCTCCAGTTCTACCTGAAGTTAATGCCTGGCCCGAATACCCTTGTCTGAAAACCCCTACTCCGCTTTCAGTTTATCCGGAAAGGGATTGGCTTCGCTTAAGCATCGGGGTGGGTGCTAGTAGCTATACCCGAAAACTGGGGAGCCTACTGTATAGAGCAGATGGAGCATGAGCTGATCGTTATCTTGCAGCTTGCTCCAGATCTACTTGTGCTTCCTCCCTCACCATATCCTTATACACTGCATGATTCTCCATATACCATTTATGATCCGACACCTCCTGTACCTGAAACACCTCGGGCTCCTGACCCACCCACCACCATAGCTTCTTGGAACTCTAAGAGATGTTGGAACACTTACTAATGTTGTAACTAATGGAAATGGCGGAGCACCCACTTCTGGGAAAGCAATTGCTGGAACTATGCTTCTTGGAACACCAGCAGCAGATATTGGACCAGGCTTACCCAAGGGAGAACCTTAAGGGGGAACTCTAAGGCCAGTACAGATACACCCTGGACAAACGCCTATGACTAGGTTCTAGAAACCTTTCAAATACGCCTAGGGGGCACAAGCAAAAGGGGAAGTGTATAAACCTAGGGGCGGGTACCTTACCGAGATAATACTACACCTTCGCGAAGGCATTACCTGGACGAAGGTATACACTTTACCCTAGCACTTACACTAGCACTTACACTAGCACTTACACTAGCACTTACACTAAGGACAGCACAGATACACCTGGCGAATACACCTAGCACAAGGGAATAGACGCCTAGGGAATACACATAGGGCAAGCAAACACCTAGCAACAGGACAACTACACTATCGCAACAATCAGGGAACATCGTACATAATTAGCCATCCTACATACATTCCAATGAAATGGCTTATCCATTCGGCTGGAAGGTATACGCAAGGCATATTCAACTTATTCATGCAGGAGTATTAGGGTATAACTAGACCTCCCCACCTAGGCTCAGCACGATTGACACGCAGCAAGGATATTTGTGTAGTAGGTGCACCCGGTCTATATAGCTACAGAGGCTTGGCTGAGCTCGAGGCGAATACGATCAGTGGAGATTGAAAATGAAAAAGAAACATCGACGTTAGCCCTAATTTATAATTAAGAACGACGCACCATACTGGTAATTTATACAGCAAGAGCCTGGCCCTGTCCTGGTACTAAGAAACTGGGAAATTCTACTTCAAGAACCTGGCCATATGACTGGAATATTGGCCTTTATAAGCTTCAGAATCCCTGGAATATTTACATGAAAGAACCTGGCCTTATAAGAGTAGTTGGTAAATTTGATCGTAATCCAATACTAAAGGCCAACTCTTCATTTGTTAATCAGGACAAGCCAACCCAATTGTCCTGAGAAGATTAACCCTGAAACTAACGAAGATGATCCGGAACCCCTACAAGCAAGGGCCTTGACTGGTACCTTTTCCGTAGCGAAGGGAAGGTTCCTTCTATCTATTTGTAGGGACTATTGCTTCAAAGGGGTCAAAGCCTGAGCAGGCCAAGAGAGGGACCAGCCCCGAGCCCGGAAAAGCAAGCCAGAATCCCCTACCTTTGGAAATTGATCCCCAAGGTTGGACGGGCATTTTCGCGCAGACCCGTAGCTCCGATAGGTCAGCAAGATGGAATATCATATGAAAATGTCTCATATCATAGGTAAATGGTAGACCAACCATGACTCGTATCCTCCAATAAATAATGAATGCTGATATCCTTCCCCGTCTGGTTAACATGCAACGTTTTCCTCTACCCATGACTAGCTTGCTGCTTGGTCCAGTGCATACCTACCCTTCCCTGCGGGCTGCCTTCTTATCCGGCTAGCTAGGCTTTTGATCTCTCCAGCTTGCTTTTGCTTTAGTTATTTGAATAGATGAGTGAATAAAAACGATAGACAATTGAATATAAAAGATATATTATTTCCAAGGATACGCGGGTTGTTCCCAAGCTCACGGCACGGCTAGTCTCTTTATTAATTTCTAGTCCAAAAGCATTAGAGCTTGCTTGTTGAGGTCTTCTTCCTGGTGAGGTCTCCTGTTTAGTTCTCAATCGTCTGTCCGTGGGACCCGCTATTGGGTGGGGAATAAGTGGCCTGTTGCCAGTGGACCGCCTCTTAGGGAAGCGGTTTTGGTTTGGGCCATCCATAAAATGAATACAAGCAAGCTCAAAATCAAATCAATGTCAATGACCCTGCCTTTCTGTCGTCAGTTGTTAACTGGGGGGGGCTGTATCCTTTCTTTCTTCTGGTCCAGTGGTGAAGAGGGCCTTATCTGTTGGGGACAATCGAAACATCCCGGTGATCATAGAGAACCTTCCAGAAAGGCCTCTAGTTGAGTAAGAATAAAATGCAGTTTCATGTGCCGATGGATAGATTACATATCAGGTTGAAAAGAGTGCTTCCAGCGTGCGAAAATGGTGATTTCATCTCTTTCTCCTGTCACTGTTTACCCCTTCCAGCTTCTCCCTTTCCTGCCTTCCTTGGCACACGTTGTTCTCGCGTCACGTTCTACTAACGGGTCCAGGTGAAAAGGCAAGCAAGCTTCGTCCGCCAAATTCATTGTCTCCAGTTTGCAATATTTAGATCCGGGTAAGAAAGATTGGGATATCAATCGAGAGACAGGCAGGCATATCAGGCAGAGAGATATAATATAGAAGGCAGGCAGCAAGAAGATGTCCTCTCAGGCAGGAAGTTTCAGGCAGTAAGGTAAAGAGAAGAGATCTAAGTATAAGTCTAAGGCAGTAAGCAAGCGAGATACGGCAGTTCGTTCGATGAAGACAGGTCTTTGATCAGGTCTTTGATCAGGTCGAAGCAGTCAGGTGGGATCAGCAGTAAAGAAGGTCGCAAGGTCGATCTCAGGCGGGCAGTAATATCGAGAAGGCATGCGATCAAGCAGTAAGTCAGGCGGTATCAGCAAGCGGCAAGGTATAAAGTCTCAGGCAGTATTTATCATATTATTGGAGCGAAGCCTAAAAGCAAACGATCCCATCCGGTTTATCGCAGTGTGAAAAGTCTCTGAAAAGGCCATTCTTCCAAAAGAAAAGCATAACTTTCAATGTTCATTTGGGGCTCCTCATATCAAGTTCAAAAGCTAGTTTCCTTCCTAACAAACCAAAATGTGAATCTAATATCTTGAAGGTGGAAGCAGCAGGAGGCTTATGCACGGGTGAGGTCAAATCCTATTAGATATCAATTCTACGAGCCACTCATCGGACGCTAGGAGATCGAGGTTTCACTCTTGCTGAACGAAGTAGGGCTAGTCGATAGAGCCATCCAGGTAAGGGAGGGCAGGTAGATAGAGAGACATTCGGCGAGAGGGGGCTATATAGATATATTCAGGGAGGGGCTAGAGACATTTCACATAAGCCTTGAGCTAACAGCCCACCCAGGTAAGAACATTACTCCCAAGGCTCCGTATTGTTAGAGGGTCTAGGTAGAGGTAAAGGTAGAGTTTGAGATCAGGACTTATAGGGTGAGCTTGCCGAACTCTCGACACAAGGAGAGGTATATATTTATGATAAATATGTGCTGCTACGGGCTATTATTGGCAATGCTGGGCTATTGGCTATCAGCTAGTTGCCAATATGAGGTGGGCTAGATGAAACAGGGGATTCGGCAATAGTTGGCTATCGTCTAGGATCAATCGGCTATGATCGGCTAGCAATGAAACCTCCTGGGAATGGATTGGCTACTCAACAACTCATATACTTTAGCTAGGTGGGCTACACGGCCTCATTCCACATTATTTGGTAACTAAAAAATTGCTACTTTTTAAGAGCCAAAGAATTCTAATCAAAACGACGAAATGGCTTTTCTATTAATGAAACATATCCTTTCTGAAAGTTTATGCTTACAGGTGGTTATTCACTAGAGGCCTGTACCTTCATCCAAGGCTCAATCCAGGTGATTATACAATTGATCCAGGTTTCAATCAATTGGTCCCAGAGGCATATTCTCTCTGTCTCTGACAGAGGCTACTCTGTCTGGCAGTAAGTCTGCACTGTGTGCATGAGGTAGGAACGTGTGTTCCGTCTCGGTAAGGGCAAGAAGGAAGGACGTATGAAGGCTATCCCAGTACTCATGCAAATGTAACTAATGTCTATTCACGGACTAATGCTGGAAGTGACCGGGCCACAGACACATTATCGTCGTTGTCCAGGCCTATCTAAAGTTCGACTGACTCCCGGAATGACTGACTCACTACCGGCCTAACTCATCTCACCTGATAGGTGGTGCCAACCCCTATGTGGTAGCGGAACCTCATCCCCAATTAAGGGAAAGGGGCAGTATAGTTTCGACCTAACCATGGGTAGGGGCCAAAGGGAGCCAGTTTAAACCTAACCTTGGAATGGGAGCCTCCACCTACAGAGATTCTTCAATAAAGGAACCAACCACCTGCCCACAATGGAAGAGAAATGAGTGCTTGATTGCTTGCCCCCAAAACATCCCATGAGGTTCCGCTACTGGAAACACTCAGCGATGGACGATACCGCTATGGGGAAAAGAGCACCCTCGACAGACGATACCGCTATGGGCAGAAGAGCAAACGGCGATTGACGCTACCGCTAGGGGCAACGACTGGGTGGGCGAGAACAACAACAGCAACTGGGCAGGAACAACAGGAAAGAGAGAGAAACCACTCCAAATATGCTGTAAACCCAATAATAAGAAGAACAAAGAAAGAAAGGAACGTAGTCGCTTGTCCGCATCGGGCAAGGGCCAAACACCAATAAAAGGAAGGAGGAAGTTTCAACCTACAAAAGAGGACCGGCCTAACAAATAAAGCCTTCTTGTTTCGACCTCACCAATGGAAGACTTCCCAAGGGAGCATTTGGACAAACGAACAGGAGCTGCTGACCAGTAGATTATGATGTATGCAAAGGTTGTTCTGCGAAGCGGTTTAATGGACTCCCTTTTGGTGGTGTCTACAAAGAAAAATAAGATAGAAGGTTGTGGGGATGCTTCCTGAATTGCTGATCCCTATCGCTTATCTACGAAGAAAAGGCAATAAAGAGACCACGGTCAAATTCTCGCTTCGCTTGCCTCAAGTAAGAAGAAGGGGAATGGCCAAGAAGATAGGTTCAATTGAATGATTGCTGTCACTTGCCGGGCAATTTCTACTGGTGGTTTCTCCCTATCACTGAATCCACAGGAAAATGGCCAATATAGATACCCAGTGATTGCTCTAACCCATGACACGATAAGAGATGAAGGAAGTTCAATTACAGGCCGACGACCCTTGAGTGCCTCCGGGGGAGAGAGAGGTGAGTGAGATAGATAGGCAGGCGTTCACTTACCGCATTCATTTATGAGGACGTGGAAAGAAATAAAAGAGCCATCGAAACATTGAATGAAACACCTGGTTTTGAGGATTAGTGGGTGGGGCGTTCTATTCCCCAGGAGTGTGCAGGCAGGTGAGGTGTTTTATTTAGCTTGCCGGGATCAGTCCGAATGGAGGACAACGTGGAAAAAACATAAACGCTTGGACAGCATCTGGGTCAGGATTGGGGAATTCACCTGTCGCATGAGTGTACTCCGTAGGCCAGGTCAGTGATTGAGCATGGATGGTGGCGGTCTCATCCTTGTGGTGGGTACGTCGAAAGAATATGAGGATGTCAAAGATTTGATTGAGCCATCGGTGTTACACTTGCATGAGAAGACTTACTGGTTGAGGAGGAGTGGGCGTTCATTGAGAGTACCACGGAATTGAGCAGTGAGTGAGTATGGTGGTCTCAGTACGATTTGAATAAGCACGAAGATAGATCAACCTATTGCATGACTCTGATACCGCCATGCTGCTCTATAACGCTCACCTACGGAGTACAAACATGGGGCGGGTTGAACGCTCTATACCTCAACCACAAGGTGCTTATTTCATGATCGGTCTGATACCGCAATGCTATATCTCCACTAAGCTCACCTACGGAGTACAAACATGGGAGTATGTCTTTTTCCAAAAATCTTATCAGGTACAGTATTTCGACCCAAAAGCTAAGCATATATCGTGGATATAAATTGTAATTACACACAGCAATGGATGCCCAGTGATAGACCCAAGCCCAGGGAATTCAAGGTGGTCAAAAGGCACTTCACTGTCAAGAGGCGGTCAATTTGGTACAGACAAGGTGGCCTCTTCATGAACATGGCCTATCCAGATGGTCAATTCAGGAACAAAAGGTAGCATATCCAAGATGTTCAATTTTTGAGTGCAAGGGTGCCATGTGCATAGGAGAACATGGTGGCTATGTTAGTGATACCTTTGAGACAAGAGAGATTTACCAATGCTTGCTAAATATGATTCACCTTTTCTATATCGAGATCGAAATCCAGTAGCAGTGGCTAAGGCAACCAAATAAAAGGAGAAGGCAGTCCGAGAGTAAACTGAACCATATATAGAGCCATAGCTTTTTTCTACTAGAAATTATGTTACATCCGCACGTTTTCCAATAAGTTATGTTCTGCCCTTTCCCTATGTCCCTAGAAGCTAAGTGCACCTTGGGAATTGGTTCTACCCTCATACAGGAGCATAAGCGGAACCCCATTCAACCCGGTTTACCCCGCAGCTATTTCCACTCGATCCGCCACGGGCTCTACTGCTAGCTATGGAACTGGATCTGTTACAGGAGACTCTGGGTCAAGGGAAACCACTACCTTTGCTTCTGGTACTTCCACAGAGCCATAGCTTGTTTCACATAGAAGGCACTCTAGAGGGCACTATCACTAGATAAGGTCAGGTATTTCAATTGGTGAATCAATGAGCTCTGCTCTTGCTCTTATATCTGCCCCTGCTTTTTGTGGATCAACTTATTAAGATGAAACCCAGCAGGCTACTAGCTCTCGAATTGGGTTTGAAACGGCTTCAACCACTCGGTAAACTACTAAATATATAAATAGCGCTTCAACCGTCTCTTATGCCTCTCCTGTCTCTCTAGCTGCTAGTGAATCTGGAACTTTGGTCATGGGACCGGGGTTTT